>JAPMOR010091739.1:886100-905406 GCA_026543865.1 Argiope aurantia | reverse complement strand
AACAATTAAGTTTGGATAAAAAAGGATACCAGAGCAAATGTTCTTTTTTATAGAAAGCTATTTCGCATAATCAGGAAATATTATTCCATTTGATTTAGAGCATCATGAGTATATCTCAGTAGTAGAGCATTCGATTGCAGAGCGAGAGGTCCCCGATTCAAACCAGGGTGCCCCCTGTTACTCTGTTTTCATGAGACCAGAATTTTTTAAATAATTACCTTTCTATAAATAAAGATACCAGAGAAAACGATCTGTTTTATAGAAAGCTATTTCGCATAATCTGGAAATATTATTCCATTTGATTTAGAGCATCGGGAGTATAGATCAGTGGTAGAGCATTCGACTGCTGATCGAGAGGTCCCCGGTTCAAAGCCGGGTGCTCCCTGAAAGTTATTTTCCAGAGATCCATATTTTTTCATGAATTAAGTTTGGATAAAAAAAGAATACCAGAGCAAACATTCTGTTTTATAGAAAGCTATTTCGCATAATCTGGAAATATTATTCCCTTTGATTTAAAGAATGGGGAGTTTAGCTCAGTGGTAGAATATTCGACTTCAGGTCAAGAGGTCCCCGGTGCAAACCCGGGTGCCCCTTGTAAGTTTTTTTCCAGAAATCCATATTTTTTCAACAATTACCTTTCGATAAAAAAATATACCAGAGCAAACGATCGGTTTTACAGAAAGCTATTTCGCATAATCTGGAAATATTATTCTATTTGGCTTAGATCCTCGGGAGTATAGCTCAGTGGTAGTACATTCGACTGCAGATCGAGAGGTCCCCGGTTCAAACCCGAGTACTCCCTGAAAGTTTTTTCCAGAGATCCATATTTTTTCAACAATTAAGTTTGGATAAAAAAAGGATACCAGAGCAAATGTTCTGTTTTATAGAAAGCTATTTCACATAATCTGGAAATATTACTCTATTTGGCTTCGAGCCTCGGGAGTATAGCTCAGTGGTAAATCATTTGACTGCAGATCGAGAGGTCCGAGGTTCAAACCCCGGTACTCCCTGTAAGTTTTTTTTTCCAGAGATCCATATTTTTTCAACAATTAAGTTTGGATAGAAAAAGAATACCAGAGCAAACTTTCTATTTTATAGAAAGCTATTTCGCATAATCTGGAAATATTATTCCATTTGATTTAGAGCATCGGGAGTATAGCTCAGTGGTAGAGCTTTCGACTGTACATCGAGAGATCCCCGGTTCAAACTCGGGTGCTCCCTGTATGTCTTTTTCCAGAGATCCATATTTTTCCAACAATTAAGTTTGGATAAAAAAGGATACCAGAGCAAATGTTCAGTTTTATAGAAATCTTTTTCGCATAATCAGGAAATATTATTCCATTTTACTTAGAGCATCGGGAGTATAGCTCAGTGGTAGAGCATTCGACTTCAGATCGAGAGGTCCCCGGTTCAAACCCGGTTGCTCTCTGAAAGAGTTTTTCCAGAGATCCATGTTTTTTAAACAATTAAGTTTGGATAAAAAAGGATACAAGAGCAAATGTTCTTTTTTATAGAAAGCTATTTCGAATAATCTGGAAATATTATTCCATTTGAATTAGAGCATCGTGAGTATATCTCAGTAGTAGAGCATTCAATTGCAGATCGAGAGGTCCCCGATTCAAACCAGGGTGCCCCCGGTAACTCCATTTTCATGAGACCAGAATTTTTTCAATAATTACCTTTCTGTAAATAAAGAAACCAGAGAAAACGATCTGTTTTATAGAAAGCTATTTCGCATAATCTGGAAATATTATTCCATTTGATTTAGAGCTTCGACAGTCTAGCTCAGTGGTAGAGCATTCGACTGCAGATCGAGAGGTCCCCGGTACAAACCCGAATGCCCCCTGGTGCTGTTGTCCAGAGATCTAAATTTTTTTAACAATTATATTTCGATTACCCTGTAAATGAGATAATTAAAAAAACGCAGTAATTGGAAAAAATGAAATTTCGTTTTTTTGCTGTGCTAGTAAAATTTTTATTCTGTGGGAAATTTTGTTTTTATTCATTCAAAAAGAACCTAATTCAAATATTCAATTTCCCTCACTGTAATACGAAGCTCAAAATATTGACGAGGCATCTGAAAATAAAAATCTGAGCACTTGTGGCAAATCCAAATTTCAAGTGATGGTGTAGTGTGGCCACATCTTTATCAGACATTGTGCTAGAAAGTCGGAGGAGAATATTCTTGCTGATTTTAAGTAAGTTTTCTTTAACAATTTTTTTTACATTGATGAATCAAATTAATTAAAATTAATATTTGAATAATAATCTATCCATCTATATATATTAAAAACCTAATTATACGTATCGATTCTAACTTGATCCGATTTGGACTATTGAATAAACAGACAAACGAATAATTAACGGTGAAAAAATTATTTCTTAGGTTAAAAAATGAAGGCGACTTTCTTATAAAGTATTAATCTAAGATTTTTAAAAATAATGATTACATTTTGTATACTTGAGTACTATATTCAAATATCACGTTTTTCTGTTAAATCTTATGTTTACTCGTATATTCAAAGAATGTACTTTTTTTCAATTTTAAGAGAGGAGATTAAATTTGTTTATTATCCCCTCTTCCTTCGTTCAAAACAATTGTTTCAGATGTTTGGAGTTTCAGATAATTAAATTTCGAATGATTGGAATTCTATTATAAAGTGAAAAAGAAACGAATCGACATATTTATGTCCTGAAAATAAATTCTTTTTTAACTACTAAACACAAGCCACTAACTTACTTTACATAAAGTTGCTCAGATTAAAATAAAATTATATATTTTAGCACAAATAAAAATAAATGGCGTTCTAAATGTTTGAAAATATCAAAAGAATTTCTCAAAATGGATGACAGATTATGTCATTTACCAAATGTAGAATAACAAAAAATAATACATCGTTTTCTAATATTTATTTTTATGGAATCTCTCCACCTTTATTCTAATAATAGCTAAATCTAAATAAGCAGTTCAAGTCTCTGACTTTTTAACACCCTTGGCAATAGTATTAAAATGACTATAAATACATGATTAGAATAGTTTCGTATAACAAGAAAATATGAAATGTCTCGTTTCCTTTCAGCAAATAATGACATATCAATATAAAGAGGACTTCGGCATCTAATACAAGGGTCCCACCCTTGAGAATTTTGACTGTAGTGACGGTGCGGTTGATTTTCGAGAGGCCGGGCATGTGACGTATTATTGCCGGAAGTAAAAAATCCGACTTCCCATTACCTGGTTGCCGAGATGGCATTATGGTAAAACCTCGATTTCGGGACTGAGGATTCTAGGTTCGAGATCTGTTTGCCCTGAAGAGCTCCCGTGTAAGTGGATCTGGTGCACCTAAAATTCATCGGGGTGAGATACCTTACAGCTAGAATGGTGTGGAAGTCTGAAGAATGGGGTGCCAATTTAGATGTCTTCCTCATGATCTAACAGCGATTCAATATTATAAGATAAGTCCCAAAGTATTGTTCTAAAATGGGACGTTAATATAGCTAAATGAAACCAAATCCCGCGATATCCTATAATACCAATTATGAATGAGAAGAATTTACAGTTAGAGAAAAAGAATGCATAAATATAACTGATTCTGATGTAGATCATAATTTGTTTCTGATAAAAATAAATTATTATTTAAATAAGAAAATATATATATATATATATATATATTATCCAAATCGTATTTTCTCTCATTCTATGAGGACCTGCGTATCCTCGTGTACAAAGATCGACAAATAAACAGTATTTCTGTTCATAGGTTCTATCCGAAACTTCGTGCGGATTTGAAAATCTGTTTTTAAATTTACATGCTAAATTTTATCTGTCTAACTCATTCCATATTTGAGTTATCTTATTCAACAATAAACAATTAGTCACATAGACATAGTTCCAAAAATGTAATTTTCGGACTGTTCGAACCAAAAGATGCCTAAAAATCTGAATGTTGCATTTTTAATTTTTTTGTCGTTTTGCTTGAGACTATTTTCTTTATGTATTTGATAAATAAGAAAGACGAAAGGTATGCGAAACAAATTGATAAATCATAAATTTCCATTTTGTAAAGGACAAAAAGTGTATATACCATTTCATTAAATACTTACCCTTGATATGTAACATTAAATGAAACGAAGAATATCATGCTCATATTTACAAGCAAATTTCTTCCATTATATAAGTAAAATTCAAAGATTTCCTATTTCCTTTCTCGTATACATAGTATACAGGAAGCATAGAAATCGTCAAAATTTTCGAATTTGAAATTGTGACAAATCTCCAAGTTTCAGATCTCCCCGAGTTCTAAAATCACATTATTAGAAAATGTCCCTCTGATCTGATATTTTCAGCTGGACGGTTAAAATCCGATATATGATCTTTACAGCAAATTTGCAGATTTCTGTCAAATTTTATGTAAAGATATGTTCAGAGGTAGTTCGTCGGTCCGAGTGTTCGAATATAAATTAAAATAATAACTAGAAAGCAAAGAGAATTTGATAGATAAGATTCAGTAGACAGATTTAACAACTATAGTGAACACTCCTACCAAATTTTGGGCCAAATCCGACTACAGGTTGACTGCCTGTCGATCTGTACTTTCAGAAATATATAAACGCGATAATTCAAAAATACAGTGATTTAAATATAGAAAATTTGGTGCGGGATTTTGTGACTACAAGAGCAGTTTTGTGTCGTATCTTTGTTACAATCGATCAAATCTCTGTTTTAAGTGTCTAAAGCAGAAATTCGATTTTCGGATGCCATTAACCGCACGCCAAGGATTAATCGCCAAATAACTCGCCAAGGATGATTCAATAAAAGTGCTAATTTAATGCCAAAAGTTTTTATTTCGTAACTATTGCTAGGCAATACCATGCCAGGCGTTCTCTGGCAGGACAAGTTTATTGGAGAATATGGGAGAATGTTTTGGGAAACCACTCCGACAGATTGAAAAGGTAGTCACTTTGTAAATTCAGTTTAAAAAAATGGATTATGGTTCTATGAAAAATTCTTGGAAGTAGTGGTCAGTTGGTAAGGTTTCGGTTTCACTTCAGAGGGCTGAATGATCAGTGTTAGATTTCATCTTGATGATGTCCTGCGTATATATATTTGAGATTAGAGATGCTTTATAACTCCATTTAATTAATACGTTTAGTATATGTAGGGCGCTTACTGCACCAATTTGTAGGATTCCACAAGAAATTAGAGGCTATGACTTGTGTAGCGTATATGTAAATTTGGGCACTGTCCATGTTCGAAACTAAGTTCTATCAAATATCTTCCTAAAATTTCAAATTGGCTAACTTTCAATAAAATATCGAGATTCAAGTACTGTCCTGCGGTACGGTGTAAAAGTTTAATAAGGGTGTGCCAGCTCAAATATCGAGTTTACTGGATTATCTCTAATTAAAATATCAAGATCTGTCCTAAAATATACCGAAAATTACTTCAAAATTGGGATGCCAACGTAATTGAAGTAGAGTAGTCACTTTTTCAAATATGTCTTCTTTTTTTTCCTCCAGTCAATTTCACTAATATTGATATCATTGTTTTTTGTATTTAGTGTTAGTTATATTGGAAATAAGCTCTCGGTACGATCAAAATGAATAACACATTATTTGCCTAGTGAAAAATAACGTCTAAAAAAATTAAAAAAAAGAATTAATTCCTGTGTACTCAAAGTATTACTGTACTGTGTGCGTTCACTCAATATTAAAGATTCAAATATCAAAACCTGTTCAAATATCAATCAATATTCAATATAACTCAGTTGATTCAAATATCAATCAATATTCAGTATCACTCAATTGGTTCAAATATCAATAATATTCAATATCATTAAGTTGGTTCAAATATCAATAATATTCAATATCATTCAGTTGGTTTAAATATCAATAATATTTATTATCACTCAGTTGGTTCAAATATTTAAATTTGAGTCAACATAATCTTGCTTGGCAAGATAATGTTGGAATACAAATCCTATGTTAATTAAAGTATTGTAGTGTGAAAAAAGGAAAAATATTGATTGAAGTAACAGCTGTATAATTTAAGAAAATATCTTCCTGCTGTTGAAAGATTAAAAAAAAAATTTAGGTGTAATCGGAAAAATTTTATTTTGCGTAAGCTCCCGGTGCGGGAATATAGCTCAGTGGTAGAGCATTCGACTGCAGATCGAGAGGTCCCCAGTTCAAACCCGCGGGTCCCCTTTTGGTTTTATTTTAAAATATTGTTGAATTGTAGAGCATCTAGTTCATATTTTTTATATCCTTGTCACTGAAAAAATACAAAAAATAATGTATTACAATCTTTGGTTTTATTTTAAAATATTTGTGAATTGTAGAGCATCTATCTCAAATATCTTATATCCCCGTTACTGTGGAAGAATGCTAAAAGAATATATTGCAATCATCAAGAGAGTCAATCTCGAGATTTTGAGAAATTCCCATGTTTTAGATTAAGCAGAGTTCGAAAAATACAGTTTTGGAAATATGTCTATCTCTTTTGCGATACATAATTCAAAAATATTTTCCGTTAAATGTGTGTAATTTGATATATAGTCTTTACCTACAATTCGTAGACTCTTATCAAAATGTACAAAATGTTTTGTACTAAATCTGTTCAAAGAAAGTCTGTCTGTATATAGAACTGTCCGTATACGATTAACTATAAAACGCAAAGAGCTATATTAGCAGCATTATATTTGTTCACAGCTTTAACATCCAAAGTGTAGATTCTATTGCATTTTGTACAAATTTACATGTCTGTGCATTTGAATTCTTGTAAACGTGAAAAATTTCAAATACGTAAATTAGTATGTGATTTTTCTTGCTAAAATTGTAGTTCTCCGTTAAATTTAGTTTTTATTCGAGCATAACTAAGGCGTCCAAAATGAAGATTCGTTTTTTTTTTTTTTTCACTGATACAACGAAGCATGAAATTCTCATGAGGATGTGTGAAAATAAAAATCTGAAAACATGTGACGTTCAAGGATATGCCCGAGGTCCAAATTTTAAACTGGTGGATTGCATCTTTACTATGGATTATACTCAGTTTATATCTGGTTTTTTAAAAGCATTTTGAAGCAACTGAAATAAGAAATTATGTTTGGATAGTAATCTATTTATTTGCCTCTACAGAAGAAATACAATTATACGTACCTACTGATTGGTATCAGATTCGATACAAATAATCAAATATCCGGGGGGTTAAATAATTGAAGAGAAAGAGGTTATTTCTTAGGGAAAAGAATTGAAAGATATGTGTAATCTGGTAATTGTTTAGGCCCTGACATCGCAGGCAGCAAGGTTTTTCGAATAATGGATCGAAAACGTGGTCCACCGATATCATATGACAATTGCCTGAATCATCATGGGAATTATTTCGAAATATAATTATTCAAAATATTCAAATAATAATACAAAAATATATATTATTATTCAAATAATAATATGTATTTTTGTGCACAACTTTTAGAAATAAATTATCTAATCAAATTTTTTTTTTATGGTCTATCGGAGCTAGGAGAGAGAAAAAGGAAAGAAAGGGGAGGGGGATACATTAAAAGGAATCGAAATCTTCTATCGCAAATTTCAAGTTATCATGTGTGAACATTATTTTTTGTAAGTCACGTGATATCCGACAGAAATCCGATTGGAACACATGAATTAGTTTACTGCAGATCAAAAAGTGTACAGATTATGAAATAAAAGCGGACGCGAAACTCCTGCAACTGAGTTAAAGATTGGTAAAAACACTGAATTGAATATTTTTATGGATGACTCCATAACATTTAAAAAGATTATTTCAAATAGTGTACCGAATTGAATCAAAAATATTATTAAATTTAAATGAAAACTATATAGATATGAAATTGATATCAATGAAAATGTAATTCTTTGAGATTTAGATAGTACAAACACTATTTGGTGGAAGGTAATGAGTACCGATTTCCGTAGGGAAGTCATAACGATTGCAATTAGGCTTAAGATAAATGTACAATCGCCAAAGTTCACATATTGGTGAGATTTCTCACAAAATGTAATCGTAACAATTTTTTATCTCAACCTCCAAAAGCTTTTAGTTATCATTTCTGGTATCCATCAAGGATAGCAATTTTAAGCGATTTTTGGAGATTGGCGCAATTTTGACGTGCTGTCGCATAGAGCTGATATAAATGGAGGAAGCTAGTCGCTTGTTTCTAGTCTAAACAAGTGTACGCAACATGAGCCAAGTCAAGTGTGAGAAATCTGGGTTTTTTTGGCGCCATATCTCAAATCTTGGCATACTCAAAAACTGCCGCGCAACGTTTTGTTTCCCGGCATTGGGTCCGGTCGGTTTTCATTACCGGTTAACATTTCCTAAAAAAAATATGTATATTCATTCTTTGAAAACTAAGCAAACTGGTTTCGAAAATAATGTTTTCTTTTTTACATCAGTAGTCGAGTTTATTGATTTAAATTATGTTTACTTTTTTATTTTGTTATTGTGCATTAATTAAAAGTGAGTATTTTTCTTCTTTAAATAAATATTTTATTTCTTTTCTTTACCCCAAAACATCTTTTAATTTTACATTACATGTTCAAATACTTTTATCATTATCTCATGCAGATAAAAAAAAACAACCTTTTATTATAAAAGTGACCCAGGTGTTTTTTTTTTTCTTGAATATTCTGAATAATGTTTATTTTTGCATAAAAAATGAAAGAGATATTAATTAAAACTGTTAAATTATTTTGAAATAATTTAGAAAGAAAAAAACAACAACGATAGCTCAGAATCGAACCCAGGTTTCCTGAATGCTACGCCAGTGCCCTAACCACTACACTACTCGAGCGCTCGTTCGGGTAACCCATTATTAGTATACAAGCTAATTTGAAAGTTTTTAAGGTTGACTATTGAGTTTTAATATTTTCATTAATAAACATTCTAAATGTATACTATCATTATACAAAATCTCATTCTGAACTCAATTTTAAACTTCGTGCCTTCTCCTTGTTAATATCAGTTTTAAATATTTCGCTTCTGGTTTATAGTGTTGGCGGTAACTTTGCTTCTAACTACCGCAGAAACAAAATTAAATCATTTTTAGAATCTTAAATGTGTTGATTTAATACAAAATAATAAGGAAATTCGAAATTTTTACGAAAACGGTGATTTTAGGGTGTGCATAAAACGGTGATGTGCATATCGCAAGTTATTAATAAAGTTAACATTCAGACAAAATTTTTATCTGTAAAGATAGCATTTCTTTCTTTAATAGTTTATCTTTAGAATATCCACTAGTTTCTCATTAGATCTTAATTAAAATTTATAAAAACATGCAATTATTGCTATCACATTTATGAAATTTTACTATATAACATTTTCAATAAAACGTTTTAGTTTCACGATTTCCTTCACAATGATGATTTAATATCTTTTACGGTATAATACGATTCGAATATTTATGGTAAAAAAAAACATATTGGAAATAATAAGGAACTATATTTGCACTAAAATAAATACACAATTATTAATCGGTCAATAGTGTTTTTTTACCATTACCAATAGTGTGTTTATGTAAACACTTGTATTGGCGAGAAAAAATCATGCCAAGCTTGCAGCCAAGAACTTGCAACACATTCGAGATTAAAATAAAGCAAGTAACAAAATATAATGCAGTTACATCAGTTTAAATGAAGCTTAGTAACAAATTAAATAAATTTAATACAATAACTAAATCAAACTATGAAATATTATTCACTTTTATCACCAAAATCACTGAGTGATGGAGGTTACGAAATTTTAAATTGAATTAAAATGGATATAAACAGAATATGTTTATTGTAAATACCTGTGAAATGATACAGAACTATCCTTAGAAGCTTTTTTCTTTGCATCCAATTGCACAGCAATAGTTAACCATGGCTTAAATAAGTTTTAAAATCCAACAGTTAAAAGCGAGAAAAAATCTGCCATTGAAATATAATGGGGAACGGAGAATGCGGTTACAGTGAACACAAATTCTGTACACAAGTCACGTGATTTTATCTTGTCCTACGCCAAAGTTGGGCTGCACTCCCTCTATTAGTAACTCAGCTCTATGTGCTGTCGTGACAGGAGAATAGGGTACATGGCGAACATTGGCGCCAAGTTGTAACTTTTTGTTGGCAATTAGTCGCCAAATGTGACAACCTTCTTTGCTATTTTGAAATAACCCGAAAAGTGAAAAATTGATGCCTCAAAAGTGATAAATAGCGAATTTCAAAAACCTCAAATCAAAACAATATCATGTTCTCACATGATAAAAACGACTCTCTTATGCGTAAGTTTTAATAACCATGAAAAAAAAATGTAAAAATAGTTGATCTCATGATGTGCATAAGATGGTATGGATAAAAATAAAATATTCTGGAAATAAAAATATATTCCACAATCCGTTCCAATTTTCATGGAAGACCTGCGTGTGTCCATGTATACAAGGACAGATAAATAGCATTTCTGTTGACAGATCCTATCAGAACTTGGTGCTTACCTATTATTTTGTTGTTAAAATCACATGCCAAATTTAATCTGTCTGACCCTTTCCGTGTATGTGTAAGTTTCACGTGTATAAAGAAGAACAAGTAGATAGGCAGATGTAATCTCAAAAATATATTTTTTGGAATAAAACTGATGTTTCATAGGAATCTCGAGGTCGAATGTTGTTTGTCATGTTGAATATTTTCTCTTTGTATAATTCGCATAAGAACGTAAGCGTATCAAATGGATGAATCATTCTTTTCTATTTGATAAATGATAACAAATGTTTACCATGTTTCATTAAAGAATACTTTAGAGTTACTATCTGCCATTAAATGAAATAAAAAGTGCATTGAAAAAATTCACTAACTGAAAACAAAATTCAATGCAGTACACAACTGAAATTCAGGTATTTGCCTTTTTCAGTTAACAAATTTAGTCTTAGAATAAGATTATAATGAAATGAAACATTTCTTCTTGGACAATGATGTCTTAGTGGTAAAATTTCAATTTCTCGTCAGATTTGTTGTATGGAGCCGAATTCCATGATGGATCCTCATAAAAATATGAGATATCAAAGTATTTTAAAATTTCTGATGCCCTTGACGACCAGCTGGTTTTCTGGGCATATTGGTTATTTTTAATTTCAATTAAATCTTTAGATATAACTTCATATCCATGATATCATGAAATAGCTAGACATTAAAGGTACTTTGATTTGCTTACATATGCTCCGTTCATTTTACTCATTGAAATTTTGAAATGAAGACCAGTTTCATGACGTCGTGGTACTATTAAAATTTAAATACGTTGTTGTTAGTTATGGCACTGACGAACTGTCTGCGATTTAAGCCGAGAGTGCAGTGACTTCTGAGGGAAGGCCCCTGAGCACCTGAGGGTAGAAGTCTGACTTCTAGCTCATAGGAAGATGACACATACATTCGCTTGCACAACATATTTTTACAAGGTGGCTATTTCACACACCTCACAGATAGAACACAGGGTACAGAACAACTATGCTCGAACCCGAGACATCCAGATCATGGGAAAGAACGCGCTACCCACAGACCAGGTCGCCGGCTTAAATATGTAATTTATCAATCTTCTAAATTTAGCAGTATTGTAATTTCTCTTTTTTTTTTATTCGTCACATAAAATGCACAGATATTAAATAAAATCTTTAACTTTCAACAATGGAAGAAAATCACGTGATCCGATAGTTGACGAAACAAAGAAAACGGCCTGTTCTTTAGGACAACAATATTACCTTGTAACAATTGTTGGAAATTAGACCAAATAAATAATTAAATAATAAATTGATAAATAAATAAATAATGGCCAAAATGTTGGACAAGTTCGCACGATTATTAAACTGGTATTGTTAAAAACAATTGTTTTTGAGACGATGCAAAATTTATTTTTGTGCCGTACTATTCTCGGAAGTTGTCGCGGGACAACGTACAAATTCATATTAATATTTAATTAATTAAAATTTTAAAAATTGCTTCTGGGTTTATATTTCCACCCTCCAAGGTTTATATGGGTTAAATTCTATTACTGTTCGTCAAACTGTCTTCTACGTACAGAGCTAATACTCACTCGCACATAAACAAGCTCTCTCTCTCTCTCTCTCTCTCTCACACACAAGCACATATTCATCTTTATTATTAGTAGAGATAAAAAGCTGAGAACCTAGTATTGTCTTCTATGGTGTTTGCGAGAACTTAAAGAACGTATACAAACAAAAATGCTATATTTATCGCATCGATACAAACTGACGTAATCAGGCTCAAAATAATATTGCTTCAAAATAGAATTTTATTATAATTTAGCTAAACAAATTCTTTTTTCATATAGTTCCTCTTCTTTTCAATGTCAAACTTCGCTAGCATTAATCTTTTTCGTGCATCTGATATAAAAATCATGTTGTGAATAGGCTTTAAATGAAAAAAGAAAGAGCAATAAAATATTCAAAAACATGTATATCAGAATTAATAAAGAATACGATTTATATGATACCCAATGCATGACGAAACTGGATTTGCATTATAAAATACTTTTAAATTCTTTTGATTAGTAAATATAAAAAATTTTAATATTATTATTTTCTCTTTTATCGCGTGATAAATGACTTTTTAAAATGACATTCTTATCAAAACATTCATGAGTGAAAAGCCGAAAAACTATTGATTAAAATAACAGATGTTTCTTTAAGATGATAACACATTACCACTGAAAGATAAAAAAAATTAGTTATTTATAAGAAAAAAGAAATTGCACAACTTTAGAAGCAATCACAACTATTACATCCTGAACCGAACGTTCAACGGGGGTATAGCTCAGTGGTAGAGCATTCGACTGCAGATCGAGAGGTCCCCGGTTCAAACCCGGGTGCCCCCTGTCGGTGTTTCATTTAGCTAAATAGCATGTATGCAATTAATTTTATACCATTTAAAAAAATATAATAATTTTAATTAATAGCGATAATTGAATTAAGATATGTAATATATGAAGTTTTAACAATAATCTAATAATCTCTAGGCAAAAAAAAAAAAAACTTAGCAATATAATTTTATTCTTAATTTTTAAAAAAATCTGAAATATACTCCACTAAAACTAGTTAAATAAATTTTCACAGAATGAAAAAAAAATAAGCAGTCCTTGTTATGATGGAAATAAGAAATAACGAAGAAGTACTGTGTTAAAAACATAGTCAGATAATCTTATAAAATGGTAATTAGCTTTACACAAGTCAATTCCATTTACGAAATGAATTAAAGCGATAAGTCTAATATTTATTTTTCTTTAATTTTACTTCACTTATTGAAACATCATCAAAAGCTGCTTTGATTTTTGCGATTTTCCATCACATGATAATGTTACTTGCTTGGATATAGGGAAGTAATTTTAATTATTTAGTAAATCACAGAGATACGCAACAGCTGGACCGCGGTGGTCTGGTGATAAGTTCTCGGCTTCGGAGCCACAGGGTTTCACGTTCGAGTCCCGAATACCTGTCGTGCAAGCGGGTTCGGTGCTCGTTCAACGTACTTCTGCTGGTGCGACGTGGTGTGGAGAGGGAGATACCAGGCAATGCGTCCTCCTCATCACCTGACCGCTGTTCAAAATTACGATGTCCGCCCAAAATAGCCCTATTGTTGCTTTAAAGCGAGGCGTTAATATAACTAAATTAAACTAAGCATGTATAAGCAACAATATTCTACTCATGTTGCTGGTAAACATCTGTATGTAAAAAAATCGGGCAGTGTCCGAAAACAACTGATAAAGAATATAATAACAGAAATCCGTTTTTATCCTGGAAAAGTCTGTTATTTTTCAAATTGTTAGAATTTTTTTTTAGAAGCTTGACATTGTATTACTACAATAATAGCTTAACCAATATTTATAAAACTTTAACTGCCAAAGTAAAAAATTAAATATTTTTATTTAAATGGAATAATGTTTTTTATTAATAATTAAAAAATAAATATTTTTCTCTCTCCAAATCCGATACAATACTGAATTCAATATACAGAGTTGTCATCAAATCTTTTCATAATTACTATATATATATATATTATCGAAGAACCATTGACTATAATACTATAAATTTTTACTATGAAACAGCTGTGCTCTTAATTTTTTTAATCCAACAAATAAGCAATTAGTGCAAAAATTGTGATTTTACATTCGATTGTTATCAAAATGGCGTCAACTAAATAAAATGTTCAATTTGTCCTTTGGTCTAATGAATTCAAATGTCAATTACTGTTAATTGCAGTTTTGGAGTTACTTAACCTTTTCTAGGGCCGTGGGAAGTATGCTTCCCACCAAATTTATCAATCTTTGTATGAAATTATGTAGGTTGGCATAAGTTCTGACAAATTTTTTTAGTAAGTCAGAAACTTAGATGCTTCAGTTCTTTATCTCAGACAAAATGATGTGTCTTGATTTGTTACTTAATTATTATTTAAGCAAATTAATTAATTAATCAAATTAAATTTATCTAATAAGCTAAATGAATCCCTTTTCTTTTTCTAATTTCATACCTAAAAATATTTTAACATAATATGACTAGAAAAAAATGGCCCTTTAAAGGGTTAAAGGACAGAATGTTTACAGAGTCAGTTGAAGATATTGATACATTCAAAGTTAGAATCATATATGGCAGTGGTAATGTGACAGCCAAAATGCTAGATAATATTTGGCAAGAGATTTAATATGGTTTTGACAGCTACAAAAAGAAAGCTCACATCGAAATTTACTGATAGAAGTGGTTTTATTAAAAACATTATAACTGATTTATAATACAATAAAACACTCATATGCCAAATTATAATAGTTTTTCTAAGATAAAATTTTTATTTATATAATTTGTGACCCTCCCGTATTCTTGAATAGGTCCCATATTACTCTAAATTTTGTCATTCGATATGCATAACAATAATAATAATAATTTTTTTTTTAATTCAAAACTTGCTATAGAACAGATCGTTGAACCTGCAGTTATCAAAGTTAGCAAATAATAACTTTTTGAGTATTAAATATTAGACAAATTTGGAAGTTCTAATTAAAAAATAATTGAAAATTTAACTCTTTTTGTTATAAATGTAGTAATTAATTTTTAAATATTTAAAATTTAGGAACTAAAACTTTTTAGAATTACCAAATTTATTTCAGGACAATGTTAACTTATTCTAATTTTAATTCATTTTTAAAGATATTTTTAAATATATTTTGCAATACTTTAATATTTCCTTTATATTAGTTACTAGATTTTATGCAAACGTGCGTTGTGAAGATACTAAACATTTTTTTGTGACCGCATTATCGTTGCTGTGCATTTGAGAGTAAATTTTAAAACGAAAATAAAAATAGACGAGAAAATCCCTAAAATATTAAAATGCTACGATACTTCGGATTCCACCTCTTCATTCGAATTTTTTGTTGATTTCTTTTCTACATTCGAATCAAATAGGTCGATGAACGAGATTTCGACAGAACATACCACATTCAGATCAAGTTTCCAAAAAATCATAATTTTTCATAAGAAGCATCAAGCATTACTTTTATTTTCTTTATTTATAAATAATGTTTCTAGTTATAAAAAAAAAGAAAAATTTTAATAAAAGTGACATTTTTATTAAAAATCATTTCTATAATAAAAAACATGCTAAACACATTCAATAATAAAGCGTTAAAAATGGTCTGAAGTAACTTTTTCTCGTTTTTAAGTGAAATTTTTTTAATTTTTTGAATCATCACGCTTTTACACTGATAGAAATTAAATCAGGAAGTAATAACAGGGGAGACGGGTGACTGATAATTGATGTGATAATATCACTCTTGAATTTTCCTTATTGTAGAAGATGACATGCGCTGCTAATTAATGCCAACAACTTGTCAATCGAACAAAAAAAGTTTTATGATAAGTAATATTTTATTGCAAATAAAATGCCTAATTGCTCATTCAAGCGTAAAATGTTTCGACCATATTCTTTCTTTGTTCAAGACCGATGATTGAAATACAAAAATAAAAACGTGCATTGAAATCAAAGAAATAAATTATGAATAGATAAAGGTGATTGTTGGCAATATAGATAACAGTTATAATTTATTAAAATTATCCAATAGATGAACAATAAGAAAGTGGAACATTTCTAAAATTCCATTCTCTTTTTACATTTTCTTTGGTTAGAATTTTTTTAAATGCTTGAAATGGTTTACGTCTTTTAATTGCAAAAGTGATTTCCCATTAAATGTTTTGCAATAAAATATATAATCTTACAATCTATAAAGGAAGTTTCTGTCATAAAAATTTGGAAATAAACAAATAGATTATGTTCATGCTGTTGGATTACAAAGTTCAAGCGTTATATCAGACAGATAATTTTTGAAACTTCCAGAAAGCTTTGGATGAAAAAAAAAAAAAACCTACCCTGCTCTTCACTAAATCCTTGCGTTTCGAAAATATTTTGTTATTACATATGGTTTAAAAATATGACTGAATCACCTAATTAATTTATGAGCAATAATAATATAGTTTTGTCTGTAATTGATATTCTAAGTCGAAATGAATAAAGTGCTAAATACAGTAAGTATTCTATGCTGAATTATTCTTGCAAAACTCCTATTTTGGTTTAAAGGGAAGACATTTTGCTTCTTTTTGTATAAGAAACTTTGATTATTTGTGAAATTTTATCTAAAAATATCATTGATTATCTTTTAGATAAAATATCGCATAAAATAATGAAATGTGCAAACGATATTTTTTTCGTTTCTACATCTTGTTAATTTATTGTATCAAATAAATATAAAATGAACGTTGGCAATTATGCGTAAAGCAAGTGTATTTTATATATATTAAGTATTTATAAGAAGTACTTGATTGCTAAACATTTAAGGAATATTTACTTTGAGAAAATATTGATTAAATTAAATTTTCACAGATGGAACACAAAGTTTATCATAACCATAATGAGATAAATTTGTGTTACGTCACATTCATATTGCAAACGACAGTGTTTCAAACATTTCCTCTGATTTTATTTGCAAAATAACAAATAAAATAATTGAGACCAATTTGACGTGAATTATGTCATAATAAATTTCTACCATTACTAAGATTCATCACAATCTGCTCATATTTTAATATTTATATTTTAATTTAAATTGTATCCCTCCTTTTTTTGTGTTAAGAAATTAATAGCTTTTAAATGAAATAAATGGAATGGGTTCATTTTCATGTGATAAACTGAAACACATGCACATGCTAAAGTAAAAGTAAAACGCATGCGTATGCGCATGGTACCAACAATTACTGAGCAAGACAAAAAAAAGCCTAAGAAGACACATAGTAGAAACAGGAATAAATTGCCATGCTTTTGCAATCTAGTCTGACCATGGTACTTAGAGTTTTATAAGCCATCTGCATGCAAAAAGCGTATAATATTAACTTCTCATTGCGATACACGGAGAAAGATTCTTGGAATTACTGATTTTCAGCACGCAGCTGTGTTGTTTTGTCCTTTGTGGTTACAGAAGGACTTTGAGAATCAAATTTTATTATCTCTTGTATAAATCTTGTATACGTTTTTCATTGAATTTGGATAAATTTGACTGAGCTATTTAAAGGATTTAAAAGCAATTAGATAATCATTTTTATATTTGTACTGCTGTCAGATATTACAATATAATAAAGAGAAAATCCCAAAGTCTACATGCATTATTGATTATGGAAAAATGACATATTCATTGTTAGATTTAGGTTAAAATCAAATGCTGGATTATGCCATATTTTGAAAGAAATGCATTCGGTTGTTGGTGATTCTTTTATATGTTCTTTAATCGGCGGGAGAGGTTGGTGTATATATTTGTGGGAATTCATACATGAAAAAAAATTGCTCTCTGAAAAATAACATGATTTCTGCTTCTGTGCTTCTGTGTTTTCAATAAATTATTAATTTTTTTTCCAATTTTTATGCATAAACAATTTTGACAATTCTTGAAAGATGCGTCCTCGGCTGTATAATCTATATCATGAATGAAGACCGTTCAATTTATAATACTATTTTTTATAATAATGCGAATATATTTAAGACATTTATTGATTTCAAATCATAAAATTCAGGTCTTAGTGTAAATTTAGTATCACAAGAATATGAATTTAAAAAATTTTCATAACATAAAATAATATATAAAAAGGATGCCGTATTAAGACACGACAGGACCAAAATGGTTTGAAGGTAACAATTTTGATGTTCTATTTAACTTTAAAAAACGAATAAACATTTAGGAAATTCTCCTAACTGCATTTTTTGTAACATGCATAGGATTGGATCAGTCTTTTATGAAAGGAAATAGATTAATTTTAAAAAAAAAGCAGTAATGAAAATAAAAGAATAAAAGCAACAGTAAAACTATAATAACTATTTTTAAAACATTGTGAAAAATTTTAAGTAAATAATTATTTAACCGTTTTTACATTAATTTTTTTTTTCACTTTCTTGGTGATTTTTCTAATATATATTTTGTCCGATACCTCCTTAACAAACTAGACTCCAAAAATGTTAATGATCTCAAACTGAAGTCCCATCCGGATTTATTGTTAACGTATTTATGCATATATTATTAGCTTTACCATTGTTATTACTTGTTTAACATTAACCGCTTTTGTCGATCAGTTGATTAGCCGGAAACATTGATCATATTTATTCGTTTTGACGTAATTTCCTGTCCATGATTTTGCCAAACTGCCAAACGTTAAAACCTAGTTGTCTTAATCGTTTTACATATTTTCTAATCTTTGTACACATGAACTATCTTAGTGAATACAGTCCCGTGATATCATAACGCTTTTAAAAATGAAAATCTGCGGTTCATCTATCGCATAAATTTCGCGTTTCATATTTTTATTCATTTTGTAAATTCCCTCTTTTTTAGAACTACAGAATTCTTCTTTGTTCAGCATTAATACAATGAAAAGAAAAAAACGAGATTAAATATTTGATAAAACAATGATAATGGTGTGAGCAACTTTATAATCTATTGTCGGAAATTAGAGAAAACATATGTGTTTAAAAAAAGCTTCCAAAATGTAACAAAAATTTGAGAGACAATTAAATTAGCATCATTAAAAAGACAATATTTTAAATTTTGAGAAGGAGTAGAATTCATTTCTATGCTGTAATATTTTTCGAAAGTTATAAAGAAAAAATGCTAAATATAGGTTAAATTTTAGTTAATTAAAATTTCAATATATATATATATATATATATATATATATATATATATATATATATATGC
>JAPMOR010091739.1:826679-879524 GCA_026543865.1 Argiope aurantia | reverse complement strand
AGTCTGTGGGTTAATTGCTTATCGATCATAAGTTAATAACGTACATACTTATACAATAAGCTGTTCACGAGTTCGACCTGTCTATTAGTATATACGTAAAGGAAATAAATTTAAAGACGCAATATTCTATATGTGTGAATTTTAGTCTTCTATCTTTATTACAAAATTTAAATAAGAACTTAATTTTCCATGGGACGATTTTCTGTAAATTTTTCTTTCCGTGTGGAAATGGGAATATACCTAACAGAAAGCTAGATATATGAAATGTATATTCTGATATTCTTCAGTAAATGGAAAATAAATTTTTACCTTATTTGTTTTACAAAACTAAATCTCTTTTTTATTTTCTTGTATTAGAAATATAGATAAAATATTGTAATCGTCGAAATTCGAATTCGAGATATTAACGCTGCATCTCCATGTTTCACACCTTCCTGAGTTCATGAAATATATATTCGTTATTATGTCCTTTTTTCTGTTAACTCCATAACTCAAAGACGCTTTGATCTAAATGGAAGAAAACTGTATTATGGACTTGAAGATCAAATTTGCAGATTTTTGTCAAATTTTGAATGAAATTCATCGAGAGAAAATCTGTCTGTGAAGTCTATTCAAAATTTGATGAAAATTTGCAGATTTTTAACAAATTTTGAACGAAATTCATCCAGAGAAAGTCTATCTGTGCAGTCTATTCAAAATTGGATAAAAATTTGCAGATTTTATCGAATTGTGAAAGAAATTCATCCAGATAATGTCTATCTGTGCATTCTATTCAAAATTTGATGAAAATTTGCAGATTTTATCAAATTTTGAAAGAAATTCATCCAGAGAAAGTCTATCTGTCCGGCTATCTGAATATAAATTAATGCGATAAATATAAAACGAAGAGATCTAGATGGAATAAAATTTGTTACGCAGACTTAATAGCTCAAGTGTAGAATCTTTCAAATTTTGAACTAAACTGACAAGGGATTGATCGCCTATCGGTCTGTACTTTCGCAAGCATATAAACATGGCAAATGAAAAATGTCCTTAATTATATGAAATTTTATATTTAATTTTGTAATTATAATTTTAGTTCTTGTGTCAAATTTTTATTTTAATCACGGAGTAAAAAAAATCTAAAATATTCATTCGGTTTCTTTTTGCTACTTTCGTATTAAATGCATCCCAGCAATTTTTTATAAAAAAAAGAAGAAAAACTCGCCTAGTGTTGAGCTTTATTCAGTTTTTTCAAAAGAACTGATCGCCAATGGTATGCAATTAATAATGCATGCGAATTCTTTTGTATTTAAATTTTCGTTGGTTTTAAAATATTTTAATAACATTCAGTTTTAGAATAAAAATAAGGTTACATTCTACCCTCTTAAAAAAAACTGAGCCTCAAACCCTTTATAATCTACTACTCCATTATCAGATTCACATTAAAACATTCATATTTTGAATAGAATTTGAGCGAGTTCACTTCAACTGATGTCCTTAACGGACATGAAGGTCAAAATGGAACTCTCTACTATCTATTTACAAGTCCAGTTGTTGTCTGAATACTGATTCATTGTTAGCCGCTGAATAAAGCAGGCCTACAGAAGCACGATGTAGAATAATGTGTCGGAGCAATTTCGACAGACCAAACGGATGCTACACGAAAGAACTCAACTCTTTTGTGAAGTGACGTGTAACGGTTCCTACTAACACACTTTCTCCGCTGCTTTCTTTCTTTCTGTTTGTAAAACACACGTGACTCCGCAACCCCAATTCTTCTTTCTTTGTTTTGACTGCAGGAATGGCAATGGGCGTATGTTTTGATTTCGAATTGAATTCGAACGAAAGACAACATTTTACATGGTACTAGTAGCTGCTTCTGTGTGGAGAATTTTTGTGAGAGTAATATTGCAATAACAGGAAAAAGTAGTTAGTCTCATTATATATCCAAGCACCTAAACGAAAAACTCATTTAAGGTACATTTGATTGTTAATGAAAACCAGGAAAGTGGTCTCCCTGAAACTTTCTTGCATATTCTGTAATTAAGGTGCTATATTCTACCTCCGGCAAAAAATTGTGGACCTTGGGTAGAACAGAGAATACCTTGCATGGGCAATGTCGTACAATAGTTACGAAATATTAAGCTTTGGTCTGAATTTAGCATTTTTAATGAATTTATTGTGCGATTCCTTGGTAAATGTATTGGCGATTAATCCCTCGTATGCGTTTAGTAGTATCCGAAAACCTAATTTTTGACAGATATGTTTTTCTGAAACCAAAATTTGACCTAAAACTGCACTTGTAATTACAAAACCTGATATCAAATTTGATATATTTAAGTAATTGTGTTTTTGAGCTGTCGCATTTACATGCTTTTAAAACTATAGATTGAGAACTTTTTGTTGGATTTAGTAAAAATTTGTAGTTATGTACACTATAAATGTTAGATACCTACCTAAGAGCTAAATGTACCAAATTTTATCTATCTAATTCTTCTCATTTTGTAGTTATTGTGTCAACTTAATTCGAGCAGCCGAACAAACTTCCTCTGAATGGAGTTTGTTTAAAATTTGGTTGAAATCAATATATTCGTTGTATCTATACCAAGTTTCATCACCCTGACTCAAAGCATTTTCGAGTTATCTTTATCACTATATTTCGCCAACAAGAAAGTAATAGCAAAAATTAGTACTTTTCTAACTTAAGGTGGCGAAATGACCCTGATTCGTCAGTATTGTTAATAATTTTAAATGAGTGCACCGGATTGGCCCAGATATAAATACAGGGCGTTCACTTTAATCGTCATGTAGTGACTAATTTTAAAACCGTTTAGCGTGATCGTGATACTGAGATTTTTATTATAAGAATGTCGTACAATTGAGTTGTTGCCTCGTAATACAGTAAACATATATCAACACGTGCCTATCGATCATATATTGGCACGTGTATATTATTGAACGTGCGTATCGGCTGTCTCGAGTGTATATCGGCACGTGCGTATTATTGGACATTTGTATCGGTGTTATTGAACATATATCAGCACGTGCACATGCTATTGGTGAACGATAGTTATGAAACAGCTTATCTGCGTGCGATCTTTGGGGATTTTTTTTGACGATTTATTGCTGAGGAAAGTTCAGAAAAAAATCGAATATGTACTTTGTATACCTCCTTTAGATATACTGATATAAAAATTTGGCATGGAGGTGCAATTATAATCACAAAATTGCATGCCATATATATTTTCAATGTCGCTGCATTTTTTTTTTCAGTTTTCGCATTTATATTCCTGTAAAAGTAAAGACTTACAGATGTTCTACTCCATGACGGATTTAATTCTAAATTTATTGCAGATTATAAATATTTAAGAGGCAAAGTCTGTGTTCCAAATTTTATCCATCTAGTTCTTTTCATCTAACTATCGAGTACTTGTACAGCCAGACGGACAAACTTCCTCTGAATGGATTTCGTTCTATATTGGAAAGAAATATGCACATTTTACGCAAATATCTTGTACCAAATTTCATCCACCTAGCTCAACGTAGCGATTCATAAAAATCTTGAGTTTTTTGACGATGATGATCTTTCCTCTTTGTATATTTCGCATACGAGAAAATGAAAACGTATAAAATGTTAATTTGCATCTTATTTATTATTAACCTTTATACAGAAAATATTTTTAACTACACATTTTTATGTAATGTATATTTTGTTGTAAAACTAATTATATAAAATTTTATGATGCAAGAATTTTATTTATTTATCATTCATTTATAAATCGTAAGCAAAAATAAATAAACACTAGAATTGTAAAATTAAATGGAATAAATATTTCAGTTGAAAGCTCAAAAACGAAACCGAGCAGACGATTTAGATTTTATCTTTTAAAACTACATGAAAAAAGGAAAGAATTATGCAGGCGAAGAAAGCAAATTTTTTGACAAAGACAGAAAAAAATCGTCAAATATTTTTCACCTGCTACCGGTTTTTCAGCTGCTTTAATTGAATTTGCTTTTACCAACGGCGTTTTAATTTCCCGTCAAGTACCAGTGGACATGCAAGATACGAAAGGGTAAATAAACTTCGGAATCTCGTCATTCCGCCAGCATGAAGTGAAAGAAATTCTATTAATGAAATAGAGCACGTTCTGGTCAGATTCATTAAGAATTCTATTCATGCGGAAAAGATAAAAAGTGTGGGAAATATGCCAACGAAGAAAACTTAATTATAGTAGTTTTTACCGATCTTGGGATGAATCATTGTTTAAAATGTATGTTCTACTCTTGATGAACTTGCAAAGGCATGGTTTCTGAAAATATGTTACTTGAATAGTTAGTTGGGTGATACTGTACCAACCTGATATTTTGCATCAGGTACTCAAAAGTATCAGGTACAGTAAATTTATACATTGTAAAGTAAATTTATACAGATGATTTACACAGATTTTACAGATGATACAAGCCGGCGTCCTGGCATAGGAATAGCACGTCCCGGTTCGGGCATGGTTGTTTTTCTGTGTTCTATCTGTAAGGTGTGTATATGTGCCCCCCTGTAAAAAGGAGTTGTGCAAGCGAATGTGACGCATGAAATAGCTAAATCGTACTCTTGGCCCTAGTTGGCGCTACTGAAAAAACAAGAGCGCTCACTCGCCTTAAATCTCTGACAGATAACTGCCAGCGGGCTTGTAAAGTGCCATAAGTCACAACCACAGCAACAACAGATGATACAAGGAGTTTATACAGATTACTCGGTATTAATTTGGAGGTCAAATTGACAATATCCTCGAGATTCATTCTCGATGGGGTGATATTATATAAATCTGATGCAGAGTTATATGTCGATATAACCTAGTTCACCATCCTCGACGACACTTTCGCATGCGTGACGATTTTTTGAATATCTACCTTTAATTTATCTCCATCTATTCCTGCCCTTTATCCTATGTCATGGTCACATGTCACTGAAGAATCTCTGTCTTTTCTTATACTAAATACTATCAACAAAGCCTTTTTTTTCCTCTTCTCACCCACCCGTCAGTCATTGTCAAAACGAAATTTCCTGACATATAGTCGTCAATATTTCTTCTGAAGATGCGAAATCCCTATTTAGAATCAAATCCGAATCAGTATTAGTTATCAGCCACGTCGCAAAATGTGAGAAACTATATCCACCGAGTAACTGAAATACGGAAAATCTGAAATGGGGGAATTCATCCACATTTCAAGGCCAAATTTTGTGTTAATAAATAATATTTTCTCTTGGCATATTTTATATACGACAAAGAAAAAATATCATTTCGATAAAAAGTTTGAAAAAATAGGAAAAAACATTTCATTTGAATTTTTTTGGGCACAATTGTATTTGCATTCATGGATTTCTTTTTTCTTTTTTTTTTGTGAAAATCTCATGATTATTAAATATTTAATGATTTAATTAAAAGAAATATTTCCAACCTAGAAATCTAGAGCAACAATATTTCAATTAAAGATTTTTATTTTCTTAATTGCCAAATGGTAGTTTGTAAAGCAAATTCTATGAATTATAGAATACTAGTCACCTTCGGCGACCAATTTGTTCGCACACATTATTGCCTTTTTAGGATGTTAAATGATTATTAGGGAGTGCATTGTTCTAAACCAGTTTGTTATTTGATGCCACTAAAGAATACAAAATTTACTACAGTTAAAAATTGTATATATTATGAAATAAAAGTGGAAGTAAATATCCTACTGCGGAGTTGATAAATGACAAAAGCACGTGATTGTACACTTTGTTGGATGAATTTAGTTTAGTTTAGTTTAATTTAGTTATATTAACGTTCCGTTTTGAAGAAATACTACAGCTGTTTTGAAACGGACCTCACAATTTTGACCTCCACATCCAGCTTCAAGCTTCCATGCCACACCAACGGGCGGATGCTTTTGATTTTTCTATCATAATATTTAAAAACATTATTACAGATAAGATATCTAATTAAATTTAAAAATATAATTAAAATTAAAGGAAAAATATATAGAAATGGAATTAATATCATCAGAAAAATAATGTTTACGAAGTAAGATAATAAAAGACAATTTTTGTGAGAATTATTTTTTATGAACATCAATTTTCGAGACAAGTCAAAGTGATTACCAATTCGTTGATATTTAAGCCTATTTTTAAATTCTATTCAACTTTCTATTGACGCCTATTTCTTGTTTTCTTTTTCCTTTTCTTCCCGGTGGCTGAATGATCTTTTTGATGACACGACGAATTCTCTTCAGAACAGTTCCAATAATATTTTGCAGCTAAATTCGAAGCTGTAGCTACTGTAGCTGTAAAAAACGCGTTCAACTATGCAGTCTGAAATTCGTACGAGAGTTTTTGTTTAGATTTGACTGTTGCCATTCAATTATAAGGAATAAAAGCGATTTCTGTGCCTCGTACGTTAGCGTTTTATTTATACAAATAAAGATATTCATACTTTATCAGGTTTTTATATACTTCGTTACGTTCACTTTCACTTAATCATGACTATTTTTCTCAATCACTAACATTTAGAAAAGTGATGGTTTTTAACCATCTCAAAATAAATTAATTCAAAAAAAAAAAAAAAAAATTCGTGAAAAAACCAGTTTAAACTGGTTTTTAAAAAATTATGCTGTTCCGCGTTTATTGTCATTTTATTCTCTGTGCTTCGTCAGGCGTGCTGCCGTGCATTTAGAGATTTCAAAAACAACAACAAATCCTCACATGATAATGAAATATAAAAAAAAGAAAGAAAATCAAGTATTTACATTTTTAAAATGAAATCAATTATGAAATAAATTAAACCAGGTTATTAAAATAACAGTCTCATAATTTAAACTGCTTAAAGCAACAAATTACCTAATTCGTTCATTGATTCACTTCCTTATCTATCGAACGACTGATATTCAGAATGAAACAAAAATCTGGTAGTTTTCTCAACGGTGCAAGTTTATCATCGTAAACTGACACAAAAAAGTAACATTTTGTTTGCAATAGATAAGGATCGTTGCAATAGATCATTCTACGGAACTTCGCACCTAACATTTTATCCCAAAAATAAATACACGCGTTAAAAAAAAAAAAACGCTTACATATTACGGTTTACGCATTTCATGTTTACTAAGATTATTTCCTGTGCATGCTCCTGTTATTTGTGCCGTCGTGCGAGAAATAAATGAGTTTTTATCAACAAATCAATGCAATTCTCTGAAAATTGTAATCGATATATTCACGCGTTTAAATTTTTTTTCAATTTCTTTTTTAAAATTTTATCTGTTAATGGATTGCGTCCTGTTTTAAACGGTGACGTCAGCTTTCTTGACACACCATGTTTTTCCAAAGTCTAGTTTGAGATTAAATTTAAAGTGAATTGTGTTTTTGAGGCAGGATGACAAAGTATGCCTACAAGTTAGCTAATAATTTATTTTTGGAAATAAAATGTTTATATTTATTTAATAAAATTGATTAAAAAACAAAAATAGGGAAGTTAAAAGCCAAAATGTTTTGGAAAATAGTAAATTATATGTGTATATATATATGATTAAAGAATGCTATAGAGCATAACTCGTCTAATTTAGCAAATGAATTATTCAAAATCTTGCAGAGAGCTTTATAAATATACTAGCCGCCTTTGGCGACCAGACGGTTCGCCTGTATTACCGCTCGCTACAATTTTCAATTAAATATTTTAAGTAACTGGTCTCTTAAAGGATTCTCAAACAAAACATTTTTAATCTTCAAATTTTGATAGTCATACCAAACTTATATTGTCTAGATCGTTTCGTTCAATTTACTATATATATTTTGCTAATTTGTTGCCATTTCCAGTAAAACTTCAACTTTAATTAAAAATGTAAATGACGAAATTGCAATTAATATTAAGATATTTTTTAATAAAACCAAGCGTTTTATTTTATTAATTATTATTATTATTGAATATGAGTATAGCAAATAGAATCGCTCGGTATTTAAGTCTTATGTTAACTACAAAATATTTTTCATAGTTTATGTAATATCTCAAACAATAATTCAACAAAAATTTCCGAGATTCAGTATAAAATTCAGTTTTTAGTTTTGCTTTCAAAAGGATTGAAATGAAATCAATAATAATATTTTGTTCCGTATTATAAATATATTTCAAAAATTATGAAGTCTAAATTTAATGCAGTAAGGTATCATATTCTGATAAATATTCTGGACACACCAAATTTTAAATAAATGAATGAATGTTTCTATTTTCCACGATCAACTAAGACATATTTATGAAGTTTTAAATGTTAAAAATTTAGAAAAACTCACCATTTTCATAATCTTCGGCCAATTAATTTTGAGAAACCTGCGCGCTTATTGGTGTATTTTCTTTGAAACGATCGATAAAAAATCTAAAATTATCCTTTTTTTATTGAATAGTGATATTCAAATCTTCATAAATCAGTCAGTTTAAGTGATTTGAAATTAACTCTTAGAAGTCAGTGATTTTGTTGATTGGAAATTAACTCTATGACCACCATAAAATCTGTGCTTTCTCTTGTGGTGTATGCATTCTCCTTAATATCCGCTCGAATAAAACATCACATACAAAAGTACTACATAGAACAAACACATCAAAAGTAAACATAACATTTCAATAGTTGCCAAAAACAAAAGAGAGAAAAATGGAATTAATAAGCAGACGATATTTAGAAAAGTATAGATATTTAGACTGGAAAATGAAATTATCTGAAATTAAAAACACGCGCAGACGATATTTACAAAAGTAAAAATATTCAAACCTGAAAAGGAAAATATATGAGTTATTCCATCAATAAATGCCATAAGTTTGTTTACATCTTCATTATTTTATGAGTCATTAAATATCAAAATGGATCCGGGACTGAATAAACACCCTGTATAGAGAGTGTAAAAGATCATAAAATAATTTTTCTTGAATTTATTTTTTAGAAAAAATAATATTTCATATTCGTTTCATTTCTTATAGACACTTGCCGAAAATTATAATTTTGCAGATTTCATTTCCAAAAAGATTTAATTTATTTTCAGTTAGAGCTTTAATCAATGTGATGGCAACACTTTCAAAAAAGTTTTTTTTTTCTCATGAATGCGAAACGTGCTTAATCCTCATTTTTATTTTTGACGAAAAAAATTATTGAAAAACATAGTTAAAATATTTATTTAAAAATTCATTAAAAATAGAAATTTAATTTTAAGATTAAAACAATAGTATCATTTAAAAGATAAATTTTTTATCTTTAACTTCATGTAAAAATCTTTTTTGTGCGATAATATTTTCGGCAGTTATAGCAGAAACACGTCAAAATTTCGTTTAATTTTTAAATAAATAAAATTCTAGTTAAAAATTCGAAAAAATAACCCCCAGGTGCACATTCCCGGTCTCCAAGGTATACACGTGCCAAATTTGGTAGCTGTAGGTTGAATGGTCTGGTCTGTAGAGCGCCAACACACACACACACACACACATTGAGCTTTATTATAAGTATAGATTACGTAGTTCCAGAACAAAGAAATAAGTTATATTTTCATCTAATTTTTAAAATTGTGGTTTAATTTTTCTGATTTATAAAGCAATAAAAGACGTGTAAAATGGCTTGAAATGAATAAATTACTTATTTTATTGCCCAAATTACAAAAACATATTGAGAAAATATTATACCAAATTTTAAATTAAGAAAATATGCGAAAGATTTTAACTCATAAAATTTTTTGTTTAGGAGAATTTGCCAATATATAGAGTTTGAGAAATCTGCATTTGAAGATGTGAACTAGATTTAAAACTTGTTTAATGCAACTATAAAAAATTATGTAACCCCACCAAATAGCAACAAAGTTCGAACATTTTTATTAAGAATATTGCTTAGAAATTAAAAACATCAAATAAAAGTTTTCTCCAAATAGGTGACTAATAAGCTAAAAAGTCGATTTTTGGCTTTGTCACCTGCCTAGTCGAAAGATAATTTTATTTTTTACTCGGAAAGATAATCTTGGCACTTATTATCTTGTATATTTAAAGATGTAAACTATGCAAATCTAAATATCTGTAAATTCTCAGATAGAACCAAAAGTAGATATTTTTATAACGAAAACTCCTTAGAAATTAAGAATATTCAATTACGTTTTTTAGATATTTTTACCAAAAATCGATTTTTTCACATAGACACCTACTTAGTCGAAAGTTAATTTTATTTTTGACCTGAAAAGACAGCTCTCATACTTATTTATTATCTTGTATATTACGTGCACTATTCATATATAAATATCTGTAAATTCTCAGAGAGAACCAAAATTAGGAACTGTCATAACGATATCTTCTTATAAATTAAGAATACTGAATATTTGTTTTTTTTTTATATATCTTCACCCAAAATCGACTTTTCTGACGTAGTCACCTGCCTAGTCAAAAGTAAGTTTTATTTTTGACTCGGAAAGACAGTCTTCATATTCATTATCTTGAGCTGGTACGCTGAGCAGAATCGGTAGCAACTGCTCAAATTCATAAGTCGCAAATCAGAAAGACAGTGGCGTAATGAGAGCAAGTAGCTCTCAGAGTATAATATAATTTTTCAACCCAATAATAATGGGCTACCAGTGGCGATTCTATTAGGGCTTCAGAGATGTAATATCCCTTGAACTTATTTTTAAAAGTTAAACTATCTTTTATGTATAATTTTGTTTTTTTTTATTTTGGGATTTCTATGCTCTTTGTTTATTTTGTGTCTCTGAGCAACGAAATGGGCAACGGAAAAAAAAAGTAAAAATTTAATTCACAAGCAAAAGAAATACAAGTCCTGTCGTTTCGTCTCACTGCTCACGAAAACCCTTTGTGTATATGCAATTGCAGGGAAAAGAAAAACGGTTTCTCCGTTTGAATTTAGAGCTTCAGACCTGCAACTAGAGCAGACCGGGTTTCAAAGTTTTTATAATTTTTCTTTTATCCCAACAAGGTTTACCCTTATTCTTTTGATTTTTCTTCTCTGTGATTCTCATTTGTTTTCATAAGTTTTGGTTTCGACTCTGGCCTTCACAGAATCACGTATGCTTTATTGAATGTTTATTTTTTCCCCTTTGAAATTACTCTTCAAAAAAATGTATTTGGTAATTTTTTAAAACATTATCTTAATGAAATTTTTTACAAGATATAAATTATTGTTAATTATTTATTACATGAAAAAAGTGATGAATGTTGTAGATCATTAATTCCCCATCTAACTTGAAATTCATTTTTAAACGAGTATTATCGAGTTGATTGGTTGAAGATGGTATTTTTGTGTCGGGAAAGGGAGGTTCTGATATTTTTTATCTATTTAATTACATCTTCACAATTATATTATTTTAGGTTGGAAGAACTACAAGAAATTTATATCATATAATTATTTATTTAATACATTTAAAGAGCAAGTAACTTCATTTGTAAATTTCAAATTAAATATTTTAGACTACTAATGGGTAAAGTGTCTTTCTTTAAAAAAATTTCATTCTTTTAAAAATATTTTTACTATATTATAAGCTTCGAATCTGTAGAACAAAGGTGGGCTGATTTTTCCAGACTATAGGCTACTTCTAATTTTTTTGAAGATATTTAAAACCACCAAGTGGCGTAGGTGTGGTGAGCTAAAAAAATGGTTTACAATATTTATTACAACTTAATAATAAATACGGAATATGTACTTACCTATCGTAACTACAAACATAATAATAATTGCCACAAATATAATAATATCAAATGATTCATTTAATATCAAACAAAATACATTTAAGAAATAAATCATTTTCAACTAAAATTAGTTCTAGTATTTATAGTTAATAGAAGACTTAGTCTGCATACTATCCGCTAATTTTGAATACCTTGGTATATAATCATTCATAGCTAATCTAGCACTGGATTGTAAGTGGTCATCTCTGAGACGGAAACGTTATTTTGGCTTAATCAGATTCATCGTTGAAGATGCAGAATCACACACACAAGTGGAGCCAAAGAACGATATTAAATGATGTTAAATGATATGCAACTTTACTACGTCCATTAGATTTTTCAAAAGTTAGTCTTAGGTTCTGAATTAAATACTTTTAAGAATGTCATTTTGAAGCAGAAAGATTTCTTTTTTCTTAAGAGTAAAGAGCTATATAATTTATTATCATGTGAGAACATGATGTTGTTTTGGTTAGGGGATTTTGAAGCTCAAAATCGTGTAGGCAATGAATGTTGAAGCTCGAAATCGCATGGACAATGAATGAAGTATAAATGGCAATTTTCATCATCACCTTTTAATCGCATCCATTTTTTTGCTTGCTTTGATCAGTATTGCATTATTATTGTGTATGCTTCTTTGAAAGCAGATGCGTTTTTAAAAGGTTGACCTGCTTTTACCAGTAGTGCTTTATTATTACGTATGCTTCTTTTTTCATCTCAAAATCGGTCGAGCTCCAAAACTTTGTATATATATATATATAGGGATAGAGACTGATAGAGAAGTCTCGTGATTGTTTCAAACCGGTTTAAACTGGTTAATTAGTTAAGATAAATAATAACTTAAAAATGATAATGTTCTCACGCTATAACTTGAAATTTGCGCTCGTAGATTTCATTTTAATTTTTCTCCAGTTTTTATGATTTTGTTATTGTATTTTATTTTTATTTTTACTTATTTCTTCTACATGAACATTGCCAAATAGGTAATACATGAATGTAACAATTAGTTTCCTTTAGTATGCACGACTCAGGTCTTAGTAAAGGCGTTCACCTCCAAATGTCTTGGTGATCCACTAGTCGATCGCAATTGACTTAATGCCTACCACTGCTGTAGAATGTTTGTAAAAATATGGTTTAAATAGTGTAAATGGCATCAGAATTTCTTTTTATTTTAATTACTTTTTACTTTCTCGTTCACGAAGCATATAAAGAAAAAAAAGTTGTAACCGTCAGAAAATTCGAACTCCAGATTTTGACGACTCATCACATTTCACATTTTTGGTATTATATTTGAAGAAACATATTCTTGGTATTATATCTGCGCAATGTCAGTCTTGCTATGAACACGATAACTCAAAACGCTTTGAGCTAGACAGATGGAATTTGGTCTTTACATCATATTTATAAATTTTTTTTCAAATTTTGAATAGAATCCAATTATAGGAAGTCTGTCTTTCAGGACGTCCGAAAACTTGTGAGCACGGTAAATACAAAATTTAAAGAGGTAGATAAATAAAATTTGGTATCCAGGTATAGCATTTAAAATGCAGTTCCACATCAAGTTTGGAACTAAATCCTACCAGGAATTGACCGTCTGTCTTTCTGTACTTTTGCATGCACGTAAAAGAGACAATTGGAGAAGGTAAATTAAGTTAATGTTATTTGGTTCACAGTTTTAGCATCTAAAATATACATCCCTACAAATTTTGTAACCGAATCTCTCAGATGATTGTATGGTCTTGGCTTCGGCGCTGGAGGGTGTCAAGTTCGAGACCCAAATCCATCGAAGAATCGTCATGTAAGCGGCTCTGGTGCACTCTAAATCCGTCGAGGCTAAACGTCCGCCCGCTGGTATGATGTGGAAACTTGGAGAGGGAGTGCTAGCTAAAATGTTGTCCTCATCATCTGACCGCGATTCAAAAGTAGGAGGTGCGTCCCAAAATAGCCCGACTTTTGCTTTAAAATACGTTACTATAACTACAATAAGACATTAATATAATTAAACTAAACAGTTGTAGTTCTACGCCAAATTTGACTTAAGTCTGTTGGAATAAAGGCGCTTGAAATATATATTCGTTTATCTGGTATTTGTATATTATTAATATACAAGTTTAATTTCCAAAAATAAATCGCTAAGGTCGTATGCTAGATTTATTGAAATCGTCATATTCATACCAAAAATGGATTTTTAGCAATTATTGTTTGCAGTGCCATAAAATTTGATGTATAAAAAGCGGTTTAGTTTTATACTTTGAATTACATAACTTTCAAGAAAAAAAGAAACTGAGCACTCGTGGTGTCCACGGCCTCGTTTCAGATCCACAATTTTATAAGGGAAAAGGGCTTAGTATCTTTGTTAAAGTGTATGCACTAGTTAATTTTGAGATTCATTCGATGTCTGATAATTTGTTTAGATAGTAATACCTTTTATGAATTGCATAATGCTAGATATAAAAAGTCCCCCATAAGGCCAGTTGTTTGAACTAGAACTAACAAACTTTTCAGGTTATTAAGAAATAAGAGAGAGTTTTCAAGAAAATAGGAAATATTTTTGTTTAAGGTTTAACTAAATCTTTGAAATAATGCGATTTTATGGCTTTCAGTGACGAGAATTCTGAATTAACACTTTCATCTATTTAAGATAGGTTTTAAGTTTTGTTGTGTATGAATTTATTTTCTAAGCTGTTTTTTGGCAAGTCTATATAACGCATGTGTTCTTCAAAATTATAGAAATTGTTTACTTATTTTACTATTTCTTGAAAATTTATTACTATAGCAAAAAACATATTTTAAAGGAAAAAAAAAACGTGTGAATAATTCTGTGATTACATTTTCCTTTTTAAAAAACTCGGTACGGAAATCGTACGGCATTTTTTCCCCAGAGATTTCAAAACTATTTTAAAATATTTTTCGCCGTGCTGCCATCTAGAGCTTCATTTTCAAAGAAATAAATTATACTTGGTTGATTTATTAAAAGCACATAGTATCATTTTTCGCCCTTTCACGAACTTTCAGGCATAAAATGAGAGCACCATAATAGAGATAAAGTGTTCATTCGGACCAAACTATGATCTAACTAGATAAATAATTTTTAAATCTTTAGAATTTGTATTGAAGCATTTTAACTAAACATTGAAGTGAATTATGGATTTTTATATTCATATTAAACATAATTGCAAAAAATAATTAATGATCTAAAAAGTAGAAACTTTTTGTTTCAATTATTTTTACTTTCTATTTTTGAGCTTTTAATTTATGATTTTTATTATGATATTATGAATCACTATGTGAAATGATACATTTTCTGAGATTTATGAACACGAATCATAATCTATACTTATAATAAAACTGAATGAGTGTGTGTGTGTGTTGACGCTCTACAGGCCAGACCGCTCGACCTACAGCAACTAAATTTGGCACGTGTATATCTTGGAGATCGGGAATGTGCACCTCGGAGAGGTTGTTTTTTTTTTTTTTTTTTTTGAATTTTTGAATTAGAATTTTAATTAATTAAAAATTAAGAGAAATTTTGGCGTTTTTCCGCTATAATTTCCGAAAATATTATCACACAAAAATGATCTTAACATCAAATAAAAATTCTAAAAACTATCTTTTCAATGAAAATATTTTTAAATATAAATTAAATTTCTATTTTTAATGAATTTTTAAAAAAACATTTTAACCATATTTTTCAACAATTTATTTCGCCCTAAATAAAATTTAACCTGCACATGCAAAGTCAAAGGGAAAAAATTAACTTTTATGAACGTGTTGCCATCATATTGGCAGAAGCTCAAATTAAAAAAATAAATCAAATATTATTGCAAATTAAACATACAAAAGAGTAATTTCCAGCACTTGTCTATAAAATGAAATAAATATGAAAAAAAACATTAAAATTGCATAAAGCAAAAACATTTAAATTTAATCGTTTAAGAAATTTATAATCATTTAAGAAAATATGGCAGAAGTAAAATAGATATCATTGAATTGCTAATTTTTTATTTGTATAATAGAGTTTAAAATGTTTTTGTACGATAATACATTCCGATGTTATTGTACAAAAATTTCAAAATTTACATCAAATTTAAATTGATAAAAAAAGTGAAATCTTCTATTGCAAATGCCGTGTTTTCATGTGAGAATGTTATTATTTTTTAAATCATTGTTTGTCTTAATTAATATAAGTCATTAACCAGTTTAAGCCGGTTTGAAAAATCACGTGAGTATCAAATTATACATGCGTCGATATTTGCAAAAAGTAACGATGTTTTTTTTTTGTTTTTTTTTTCCACCTCAAAATCATTCGGGCTAAAAAACTCGATGCCAGATTATTTTTTTTGCTTGAATTGGATTGGAATGGTCACGTGACTAATATATTACGCAATCATCAACTTTTAGATGATCGATGGGTTTTTTTTTTGTTTTTGTTTTTTCCCCCCATTTTAAAATCGTTAGAACTCCAAAACTTCTTTTGCCAGCTAGAAAAATTCAGAATTTTATCTATCACATTAACAGAAGTTAAAATTTAAAAAAATAATCAACTATTATTGTAAATTAAATATATAAAACTGGTTTACAGAACGTGTCTGTATGAAGTGAAAAACATTTAAAATATATTTTCTGAAAAGTAAATGAAGCAACAATTTTCTAGGATCTTTTGCAATAGCTGTATTATTAATTCAATAAAACAGTTTCATTTAGGGCAAATATGCCTTAATATACATAGGATAATTACTGAAATATGCGCCCAATCGTAACTTTAGAGAATATATCTGTTACCAAGATAGTCTAAATGAACTAAATAATTATAATTTATGTAACTTGAGTCAATAAGTGCTCCGATGAATTACGAATTTTAAATTTTTACATAGAGCCTCTGCCCTATGAATCATATTAAAAAATATTCTTTAGACACTAATATTTCAAATAAAAATTGTTGAACTCCAACAAGCTAAATAAATCACTAAAATTGACTAATTTATAAATATTATATATCACTCTTTTATATAAATTGGCGATTTTAAACCACTTCATTGGCCGTTTTAAAGAAGATACGCTAACATTTTGCCAGGGTTTCTCGACAATGATTGGACTATGAATAATAAAAATATTGATTGTTCTAAAATTGATGCATAAAAACTTCATAAATCGGTCAGATTCATCGCAGAAGATAGGGACGTTTATTTATTTATTTAAAAGTTGAAGTGTCAAGAGTAATACGCAGAATATGATTCCTTAGAACAAAAGGGTAGTGTAAAATTTCTCATATTCTCATATTTAATTCTCATATTTAAAAAAAAAGACATGGCTTTTTTCATGAAAAATGTTTTTATATTCATTGCAGTTTAACATTTCCACTCTAATTAAAGGTTGAAAATTTATGGCCTCTGACAGAAAATTAAAGTTAGAGATAAGTAGTACAACGAATAGAACTGTTTAAGGCCTACACAATAGTATGACTGAATTATATAACTATCAAAATCTGAAGCTTAAAAATATTTTGCAGAAAAAACTATTAAGGAACTAAGTTACATAAAATATTTAATTGAAAATTTTAGCAATCATTAATCAGGACCGGCCGGTCTCTAAAGGCAGTTAGTAATGAATAAAAAAGAATCTACATAAATAACGGCATTTGTTAAAAATATGGATATGTCCATTATCAAAAACTGCCATTAGTAGTATCAGGGGCAAATATACTCTCATTTGGAAAGTTGGAGAGGGGGCTCCTGCTCAGGTGTCATCCTCAACATCTGACCGGGATTGAAAATTACGAGCTTCATCCGAAAATACCCGTCGAGTTGCTACCAAAATTAGATATTAAATTATAATAGATAACTAAACTATATACACGTATATTAGATTAGAATATAAACGAGTGTTATACCGCCAAAACAGCATTTACCTGAAGTTAAGTAAAACTGATTTTATTTCAAAGAAAACTGTGGATGTTATTGGACATTTATTGTGAGCATGTCCCTTCCAAAATAACTTGCAAAGAGTAGTTTTGGTGATTCAAAAGTCATAATTTCAATGCGGATGATAAAAAACGTGGCAAAACCACAAAAAAAGAGAAAGAAAGAGGGGAGCTACATCTTGGAAGCGTTGGAGCTGCAACCAGAGAAGATTTAACTTGGAGTAATGATTTTTTTTATTCTCATCTAAAATTCGCCTTTCTTTACGTCTCTGTCATTCCACACTTATAAGTTTTTACTTTGATTCTAAGTTCTTGATATAAGTGCATCTACTGTATTGCATATTATTATTCTTTAACTCCCCGCTTGCGCACTTTTCAAAAATCGCTAACTCGCCAACCAAGATCTTACGCCGTGTCCTAGACTAGAGAAAATGGAGTTGCCAGCTTTGGCGAGTTATCGCCAACGGCGAAGAAGGGGGTTCAACTACGATTCACCCCAAAACTTTCATGACGGATTATAATGATCAATTATTATATGTGAAAACGATGAATGTTACAGATCTCTTAGTATACAACTTATTTGGTATTCGTTTTTGAGAACCGAACTGACTTTGCAAGGACGGAGGTGTGTAGGGAGAGAGGAGGTTCCAATACTTCTACTGAATTATATTAAAAATTCTCAGAAATTTCTATAGACAAAACTACAATTAATTTATATCATTTATTAGTTGTTGAATGCAATAAATATCATATATTTATGACTATATATTATATATATTATATAATATATATGACGATAAATTATAATCTATTTATGACTAAAGTATCACTATTACTTTCTTATATATGAAGTATACAAAGTATCGTAATCGGCAAAAAAATTAGAAATAGATTTTTGTGTATGTTCACATTCTAAACTTCTTGAAAATTGCATTTTTGTAACTATAGTATCTGTCTGTTTTTGAACATGATAACTTAAAAACGTTTTAAGCCAGACTTAAAAGAAAGAAATGGATATATGATTTTTACTCTAAATATATCAAAATGTGAAGTTTCAAATTGAATCTGTTAAATTTTGAACAAACTCTATTCAGAGGAAGTCTGTCTATCCGAATACAAGTCAGCATGAGAACTGCGAAACTAAAAGAGCACGACGAATGAAATTTGATTCATAGATTTATCATCTAAAACATAGACCATGTCATATTTTGAACCAAATCAAACGAGGAGTTTTCAAATGTATATAAATGTCCAACTTGAATAGAGTAAATTCGATATAAATGTTAATATTTAAAGTATATATCTTTAAAAAATTTTGATATGCTATCAAAGCCGTCTATCGGTCTGTACTTTCATATGCATGTAAACACAATAACTCAAAACCCCAATGAATTTACCATAACTGCAGACGGTAATCAAAATGACTCCACGTTGTTCATTAGCTCTGATTGTCACGTGGTATTTTGTCCTTGAATCCATTCATCCTCTCGGTACTTTCAGTTCGCTCATTCAGCTGTATGTTGGCTAGAGTCTAAGTATGAACACGTGCGTATAACCGAGTTATTCTTTTTTTGTTGTTGTTGTTGTTATTTATGGAGCCATTGACTTCGTGTCTCTGAAACTGCTTTTAATTTGAATAATGCAAAAAAAAGAATAAAGAAATATTCTTAAAATAATATTTTAAAATATTGTGATCTTCATTTTTGTTTGTTAAATTTTAACAGTTATTAACATTAATGCCATTCCGTAATACCAAAACGGAATGAATACTCATTAAAAGATTGTGTAATTTTTTTTTCTTTCTTATAACATCTTTCCAACATTTATTATTATATGACATTTAACATTTTTAATATTTAAAAGCTGTCTGATTCTGTCGTTGAATAGTATCTAGAATGACTGAAAAAATGTTGTGTTAGAACTTTTACTATCTCATTTAAAATCATATTTAAATTCTAATTCTGAATCAATTTAAAGGCTAAATATCAAAGCAATCGTTTCTTTATTAAGTAACCTGTAGTAATAACTTCTGTTATTTCAGTTTGCCAAAATTTTATGTTTAAATCTGTTTATTTAAATTAAAATCAAAACCAGCAGAAATATATATATTTGGATGTTTTGTGTTAAGAATTCAGTTAACCACGTGGTTTTCTTAGGCAGAGACAGCTGTCAATCGTGTAAATACCACGTGGTCTCACTGTTAATGCTAGAATATTTTCTTATTATACCGGAAATGAACTTGAATATCATGTATTATGTTGGGTGTGATCTCGGTTCTCTGCCGAATGTTATGGTATGTGCACTAGGCTTGCTACAATTTGTAATATTTTCTTGGATACGAAGTGCGTACTGTTCGTTTCGGTAGTTTGAGACAACTACTTTTCGACGGTTCTATCTCACTAAGGGGTGACCTGTAGAAGGATGTTCGCCATTTCCGGAATTTACTTTATTGTTAAATGTAAGCATATGTTCCTTTCCTCTCACCCCTGTTTTACCTAATCAAACCCATCCTAACGCATGCGTAAAAGCGAGGAGAGTTTTAGAATCCGTTGGAAAACAATATTAATGAATTGTCCTCGAAGGCGTAATCATGTGCCTATTGTTTATCAAGAAATTTTCAGTCTAAATTTGTTGATATTACGTTTCTGTTACCAATAAGCCACAAAAAGACAAACCTGTGCCTTCAAGTTATTTAAAAATCAGGCATCAATCTTTACTATTAAATTAATTATTGCAAATCACAAAACATTACTTAAGGGCTCCTAGAAGCCTTAATCCGGCCCTGTAAAGAGTATGCCAGAAAGTTCTGGAGCGACCACACACGCTGGCTTAAATTATTATCTTTGGAATTTTAATTCTTGCTACACTAGTAATTTCTAAGAATTTTTCTGAATTTCACGAATAACAGCAAAACACACACACACACACACACACACACACACACACACACACACACACACACACACACACACACACACACACACACACACACAAATACCACCACATTGTATTTGTTATACTGAATACAACTTGTCATGCAACTGTGTTTTTGCACTGTTGTGTATTACTTGTATTACTTTAAATTGATGTTGTAAATTTTATATCTTTTTCCTTTAATTAATTCTTTGCATAGAGTCTTCTGAAATTGATTATCCATCGCAGTGGTTATCTCATGTTTCCCATGTTCTTTGTTTCTTTTCCCACGTTCTTTGTATGATCCCACAATCTTTCTTACCCCGCGATCATCTTTAGAAAATATTTGGATGGAATTCAAAACCAATATATATAGGAACTTTCTTAATTTGTTTTGCTTTTAAATTCATTCATTTCTTTTTTTTTAAGACATACAACATTATCTGTATTACACCAGTATTATTGATGTGCGGAATAATGTCGAAATGCTAAAAGAGACAAATAAGAAAATTTTTATGCATTTCAGCTTATAAAAAGAAAGAATTCTTTTCTTAATGTTCGCTGAATGATATTTATTTATTTCATAAAATACTTTTTGAACATTTTCTGCTATAAATTGTACTTCTGAAGAGACATGTTTTTTTAAAAATAAAAATTAATGAATGGTATTTTAAACTTTTACTTTTGTTTCTCACCAAAAATTTTAGGAAATAGTGAATAGTTATTATCTTGAATCATACCTAATGACACCAAGAATTAATAATTAATAATTACTTTTACTCTTTTTTTTTGTATTGATTCCTCTGCTCTTATGCATGGTCTAAGACCCAATTAATACTGATTTCAATACATTGGCGTAAATTTGCAATTTTATTTTTTGAAAGAGAAATTTTAACTTAATATTTTTTGAAAAGTAACCAACATAGCAGGTTTTGATCACAAAAAAGTAATTTGCATAATTTTTTTTTATTTTCCTTATACATAGCAGTTTAACATTATAATTTTGAACTCTGAGTTCTTAACAAAAATCAACACGATGTAATATGGAAAAAAAGTATTTTAATTAAATAAAAATATTTTTCTGAAAGTTTGTAAATGAGGAATATTACGAAATATCTAGACATAAAAGATTTTGAAGGCTATTTAGAAAATAGGTGATTTATACATCAATGTGACATAAGCATATCATAACTGCATTTATATGGTTTAATGAATAATGTCTTTCAAAAAACAGAATCATATTTTTATAAGGAAGTAATGTTGACGTTTTTAAAATATAAACCATAGAAAACTATAAGTATAGTAAATAATGATTTATAAGTAAGGTAGGATCACAACCAAGATCTGTGAAAATATTTATTTGCATTCACTTTCAGGTTTTCATCTCATATCAGTGACATAGCGAGAGTAAGAGGCGCTAGGGATATAATACAATTTATCGCTCTGATCTTCAACAGTGAAAACCCAAAGTAAACAGCTCTCAGAACAAATTAATAATATGTCGATGTTTTTATTCTGATTATTATCTGTAAATTCAATAAGGCTAATACATGATGCTAAAAAATGATTCAAACACTCTATAGAGCAAACCACTGAATCTAGAGTTACCACATTTGAAGTGTAGTTACTACTTATGTAGTAGTTGCTTAGTAAGAAAGGGTTTCTCAAACTTTTATATTCTTTCATCAAAAGTTTTAGAAGAGTTAAGAGTTTCCTTAATATTTTCGAAGTAAATTATAACGAAATAATTATTTTAACATCACTTTAGAGTTTAAGTAATTAGTTTTTCAATGATACTAATTTTTTTCCGCACAATTTTTCTCTAATTTCAAAGCACATTGTTATATTTTGCATTTACTTTTCAGAAAAAAATTATATTTCATATTTATTTCACTTGCAATAATATTTAATTTATTTTTTGCCATCGCATTAACAAACGTTTGTTAATGTGATGGCAACTCGTTGATAAAAGCTAATTTTTTCTCGTGCATGCGTAACGTTCTCGTGCAGGTCAAATTTTATTTTAAATTTGTTTGAGCTAAATTGCTGATAAATATGGTTCAATTATTTTTAAAAAATTATTTAAAAATAGAAATTTAATTTGTAATTCAAAATTTTAAGTGAATGGCAACGTTGTAACATTTCCTTCTTTAGCTTAGTGAAAGTGGCAACACTGTTATAATATTCCATAAAAATGAAAGATGTCGATTTGAAAAATAGTTGCTAGCTTCTTGCTTTTGTTAAGAATATCTACTTTATTGCGAAGAATCTGGGATTCAAGTAAAGTGAGTGACATTAGCAATCAGATAATATAAAACTTAAACTTTATTTTGAAATAAATAAAATACGAATTTTTTTGTGATTGTTTTGTAAACGACGTTTTCGACTGCACGTTAAACACATAAAAATGCTTCATATAAAATTGTCATTGTTTTATCTCCTGCAAACACATTTCGGCGACATTAAATGCAAGTTTTATGTGCATGTTATCATAATAATTGAGATTTGATATTTAAAAATTATATAAAGAGAAGCAAATCAAATTTAAAATATTATCATGTTACGACCTTTTAATATCATTACATTTTTAAGCACATCATCACATTTGGCTTTAGAAGAGTATTTAACAACATCTTTTTTCTTCAGTGCTTGTACTAAGTAAGCCTGGGATAGACATTGTTAAAAGTGAAATATAGTGTGCCCCCTGCTGCGCCAACAATGCCAAGTCGCCAATAAAGATGGCGGACAAAGTAAACAAATACTTCCGCGGAACAGTTACGGTTACCATTTCCCGCCATATAATTAGGACTTTTTACTGATGAGTATTGCTTGTTTTTTTTCCCATACTACCGGTGCCTTCGGCATCTGTAAAAGGCACCGGGCAGAATTTTTTAACTTAAAAAAAGCACCCTACGGCTACGCTAGCCCATTGAACATACGGACTGTGTGGATAACAGAAACAGTATATAACCAAAAGAAAAGAAAGAACGGGGAAAGAAGCAATCGGAACATTCTCCATACAAAATTTCAAACTAACATCCTTTTCCCAAATACAACTCGTAAAAAAAATGTATATATTGACGACAAACTCGGGGGCACACTATTCTTCACTTTATCACAGACATTTTTACCTTTCTTACCTTCCCGTTGCTGAGCCACAGATTCATAATTAGGTGTGAAATGATGATATGTGTTCCGAAATCTTTATACTAGTAAGATATATTCACAGTTTTATAATGTTCTTCACGCATATCTTAGTCAATGTGCTAAATAAATATATATATATTACAATATTAAATCCAATTTTTTTTCAGTATCTAATTTTTTATATAGCCGTCATGTGCTAGTTGTAAATATTTGGGAAAGAATTTCTCCAGTTCTGCAGAACTCAACTCGATTGGGTCAAACTTGGGATAATCTCCTCCGTATTCCTTTGGCAAAATTTCTTTTGAGATGAATTTGTGCAAGCTTTCCATGCTGTCGTCATGAAAGTGGACCTGAAATATAGATAAAAAAAATAATTTATCAACAAAATGATTTTTATACTTTTGTTTTTGTTTTCCTGAAAGATGCAAGAATGAAAATAAAGTAACATATTGAAATTGTGAATTCTATCTTTCTAGTTATTCGAACAAGAAATGATCAATAAGGTTTCAGTTGAAAGTGCATACACCCAAGCAGAACATCCAGCGGCATAACAGCATAATGTTATACAATATTGTGTGATATTAAGTTGAAAAAAAAAAGAAATCCATTATTTTTATTGAACTTCAAAACCTCATTTAACATATTTCGGATTACCAATTTTGGTCAAATATGCACCGTTTTGTTTTATATTTTGTTGTTATTCTAAAGATAGCTTCATAATGCTTCTCTCATAGAAGTCTTGTCCTCTATAGGAGAAAGAATTCTCTTGATGCCAATTTTTTATCGCTAAAAAAGTTTTGCAATGCAAGAAAAATATGGTGCCAGATTCAAACTATATGGTGGATGCATCAAAACTTCTCAACCAAGATCCTGTAGTTTTTGGCGAGTCACTATAGATGTGTGAGTCCTGAGGAACACAACACCTATGCTGCTGGCCAATTCTGGTCGTTTCTGGTCAATCAAAAGCTCCAGTTGTTGAAAGCAGAGATCTGAATAGCACAGTGTTGCCGTACGTGACCCATTTCTCATCCCCAGTTACCATCCGTTTAAAAAATGGGTCAATTTAATTCCGTTTAGCCAAGGCTTCGTAGGTGGAAATTCGATCCGTCTTGTTCATCATCGTCTTTAACATCAAAAATATCTGAACGGAAGCGACAAAACCAAAATTGCACGTAATTAGCTGTTGCAGCATCGGGACAATAAACACCATTCACAATTTCAGCCCCCTGACTGGTAATTTAGCCTTTATCAAAAAAAAAAAAAACTGTAAAATGTACCGAATATTATTTTTTTGAATTTCATTTTTAATACCCTGTAACTCAAAATTAAATAGACCAAAAGAAAAACAGCAAAAGAATTTTTTCAGTGTGAAATTTCACATTTCAAACGAGTCCCTAAATCTGAAATTGTTTGATCGATACTTTACGAGATATCGATCTCTACAGCCATATATCTAAAAAATAATGGACTTCTTTTCTCCCTAATATTATATCATTTAATATTCAAAAATATAATGAAATATTGAATTAATGTCATACTATATATGTGTGCTACTAGGATAACAGAATAAAAGGGAAAACTAAAGAAAAATTACGAATCCCTCCTGAAGGCTTTATCAAGGGTTGTAGGCGTTTTCATTTTTAAATGCGTGAAATTTCAAAACTGATAGCAGCACATGCGTAAACGTCTCCTTTTGATTTTGTACAAATCATTTTAGAGAATAATTAAGCTCAAATTGTACACTTACTTTACTTATTAGTGTCTTTATTAGTTTTATAAATTGGGGCCTAATTTACTTAATAAAATATTAGTTTAATTGTTAGAATAGTTAACTTATCATTAGGTTAATGTTAAATTTAATATATTATTTTTGTTATTTATTACTTAGCTTACTTATTGATATCTTTATTAGCTTTATAGGTTGGTGCTTATTTCTTATTTAATTTTATTAAAAATTAATAGCTTACTTTGGATATAATTAACTTTGAGTGATTTGATTTTAATTTGAATTATTCTAAATAATTCTTTATTAAATCTGTAATTTTGTTGAAGTAAATTTTCTTAATGGTTGAAGCAACTGTTTTTATATCATATGTACTAATTTGTCTTCCCAAAACTTCAATTTCCTGAGATTTTTGGGTCATAGGGCATCAATTCTTGGACGAAAGTCAAGACCCCTCACAGAAAATTCCTCCTTGAAGGCGATCCTTGATATAGTATTCAAGATGGGTTCATAATTTTTCGTTAATCTTCCATTTTATTCTATTCTTTGCAATTTAAACTTAAGATTATTGGTTAATTTTATTTTAGATAATTTCATTCGGTTTATACTAGTAGCAGCATTAGCGCATTCTATAAGCAATGTATCTCCTTCAAAAACGTTATCTTTTTCCTCAGGAAAGAACTATATTATAGGATAATATTATTATGTAATAATTATAGGATATTATAAATAATAATAATAATAGAATAACAATACAGGATATTATAAATAATAACAATAGGATAATAATATGGGATATGGAAGTATATTCTTAATAGGGCAATTTCATAAAAAATTATTTTAACTTTCTTTTTGGCTATTGTATAAGCTTATGGTTAGCGTGCAATTTGTAATGGCAAAAACAAAATCGATAAGAAACTTGCCCTTTGTTGATGAGAATGAAAATATTATCATCACAGATTAATTTTGTTTCAGAATATAAACATTGATTGCTTTGTCTACCCTTTTCTGAGTTTGAGTGCATTCATGACAATTCAGGAAAAATATATGCCTTATTTTTTTTTCCTGGACGTGATTAAATATCAAGGAACTATTTTTGTCCTAATTATAACTAGTATCATCCCTTCTCAATTTATCAAAATAATAATTGTTTGTCTGCCAAATGGATCTTCTAAATTCAAAGGTAATAATGCTCTTTTTCATTCTAGACCAATAAAAAGTAGTGCAATTTCGGGAAGGTTGCTCTCTTCTTTCATCATCTCAATTTTTATCAACTAAGCTCCTAAAATCCCAATGTGCTTTTTAGTTGATGGTATTGCCATCACTTATTTGAAATACCTATTTCCGCAATTTTATTAAAGAATATCTAATATTTTTAGAAGCCTTGTTCATCTATTGTCGAATCAAAACCAGAATCATTAAATGTATATCAAAATCGTTGCTTTCATTTTTCATCAGCTCAACTTTTATCAACTAAGCTCCTAAAAGCCCAGTGTGCTTTTAGTTAATGGCATTGTCATAATTAATTTTTAATTACTTTTTCTTCAACCTTATTACAGAATATCTAATGTCTCTAAAAGCCTCCACTTATTGTCAAGTTAAAATCAGATTTATCAAATGTCCTTGCACTCTTCTTTCATCGTTCAAACCTTTATCAACTAAGCACCTAAAATCTAGTGTGATTTTGAGTTAATGGCAGTGTTATTGATTTTTAATTCTTATTTCTTCAACATTATTACAGAATATCTAATGTCTTTTAAAGTCTCGTCCACTATTGTCAAGTTAAAATCAGATTCATCAAATGTCATTTTACTCTTCTTTCATCGCCCCAACTTTTATGAACTAAAATCCTAAATTCTTAGTGTGATTTTTAGTGGATGACAATGTGATTTATTTTTAATTCCTATGTATTCAACCTTGTTACAAAATATCTAATGTCTTTTAAAGCCTTGTCCTTTTAAAGGCTTGTTGTTAAGTTAAATTCTGGATAATCAAATGTATAACTCTACTCTAAATGAAAATAAATTAAATTGAATGTTCTTACGTCCTTTAAAATCTTCAGAAAATGAATTTAATTGTTACCGCACTATTAACATCCACATTTAAATATTAATTTTCATTTAAATTTCTAGTAAAGAACAAAAGGAACTGCGAAAACAGCCGGTGAAGAAAATTACAAATTGCCATAGCAAAAATCCCATCCTCCAATATTTATCATCCTATCAGGCAAATTATCCTTACGGCTTATTATCCTGCAGGTTTAAAAATCTGGGCATATAGTATGGGATACAACTTATTTATTAACAATATAGTTAAAAAACATTATCGAATTCATTATTTGAAATTACTCTGATCTCAAGAGCAATTGGCGACTTAAACTCAGGAAAATTCGAGTTTTCCTAAAAAATAATACAACATCTAAATATTTAAAATAATAAGAAAAACCAAAGAAACAAGTTTCCAGCCTCAACCGCTGGTCTGATAGCGCAGATTTTTGAAAGCGCCTCTAATTATATTATAGCCAGTGTCCTGCCCTTTTAAAGCCTTCATTTTTTACGAAAAGTTAAAAAAAACAAAAAAAAACAAGACTTTACTGTATATTCTCTATGGGAAACATCGCAAAGGAATTCCCAAGCCACAACCATTGTATCGATTTCAGAAATTTTCATTTCATATGACTCCTATGCATCATTAATGGTCACTGGTCTTACATCATTAACATCATTAATGGTCACTCTCCATCTTCTAAAGGTATCACAAAATAAAATCTTGTCACAGCCCCCAATCTAAATAATTGGATCTGTTTCACCAGATAATTTCTCCACTTTGTTTATATAGTGAGCCATCAGAATATTCTATTTTTACTAAGCCATAATAATTTCAAATAGTACTTTCATTTGTTATGATAAGATGAGGCTCAAGAAAGTTCATCGACATTACTTCATTAATATTGTGAGCCAACAGCTGCCAAATTATCTGTAAAGAACTGGAAATCAAAATGATTCATAACCACACTGTCAGCTGTAAAATTCTGCCAAATGCCATGAAGAAAGCTAAGTAGGCTTCCAGCACCTTTCACTGCAATTTTTAACTCTCCTAAAAGATTGAATGAATTTTATATAAGAATTTTTACCCTCTTTTAACGACAGGAAGTTCCGATAATGAAATTCTTTCAAGCCCCAAGGAATATTGATCCATTATCTGCTCCAGTTGAGATCCAGTCACTCACTACAAACCTTAAACCATTGAAGATGATGTAAATGAGGCTATGATCTGCAGTTCAGAAGTATTTAAACTTGTGAATCAAATTGACTCGAAATGTGAGTCAGATTGAATCAGGGAAAACTGTTTAGTCATTCCACGTCATGCCAATCACCAAAATCGTTTGCCAAAGAAATAATCTATACTTGATGTATATTCTATATTTATATTTATAAATAAAGCTCAATGTATGTGTGTGTGTATGTGTGTGTTGGCGCTCTACAGACCAGGTCATTTGACCTACAGCTACCAAATTTAGTATATGTATACCTTAGAGGTCGGAAATGTGCACCTGGGGTCCCTTTTTTGAATTTTTAATTATAATTTTCATTATTAATTAAAAACTAACTTTCCCGCCAAAAAAATCTTCTATTTTCCCCACCGCCAAATGAGTAGGACTTCAGTTTTTTTTTTCCCAACAGTAATGAGGCTAGGGTTAACATTTTTCGGCCGATTATTTCAAACGGTTCTGTTTATTTTCTTAGTGTTTGATGCATTTAAAATTAAACATTGTTAATTAATCGATTTAGTCATGATGAATTTGAGAAAATTTTGTTGAGAAATTCTTGAGATATTACATAAATTAAGAAAGATATTCTTTAGTGCCCATAAAGTTTAAACTCTCAGTGACTCTGTTATCAGTAATCATATTATAAAAAAATGCTTTGTTTCAGTAAAAAATATTATTATATTAATTGCAGATTAATTCTTTCCACTTTAATTTAAAGCATAAATTCTACGGGTGCTAACAGAAAATTAGAAAGATATATATTACGTTATGACTGAAGGCTTTTATAATATTATGAGTGAATTATATGACAATAAAAATTTGAAATTTTAAAATATTTTGATGAAGAATCTATTAAAGTAGGAATTCCGTAAAATATAAACGAACATTAAGATTGGCGTACCAGCTGGTCGCCAAAGGCGGCTAGTACTCAATAATCTAAACTCAGTGTGTGTGTGTGTGTGTGTGTGTGTGTGTGTGTGTGTTGGCTCTATATAAGTCAGGTCGTTCAACCTAGAGCTAACAAATTTGGCACGTGTATACTTTAAAGACCAGGAATGTGTATCTTCAAGCGATTTTTTTTTTTGAATTTTTAATTATAAGTTTAATTGATTGAAAATTAAATGAATTTCAGCAATATTACAGAATTAGAATTTCAGCTTCCAAAAATATTAGAGCAAAAAATTGATTTTTACATCATATTGAAATTCGAAAAATAATCTTTTCAATTATAGTAATGTTTTAACGAACAAATTAAATTTTTATTTTTAATAAATTTTCAAAAAATAATTTAATTACATTTTTCAACAATTTATTTTGTGCAAAATAATAATAAAATTTAAGCTGCACGTTAAATGAAAAAAAAAAAAACCTTCTATTAACGCGTTGCCACCATATTGACATAAGCTAAAATTAAAAAATAAGTTAACTATAATTTTAAATTAATTATATATAAATACTAGCTGCCCCTGCAAACGTTGTTCTGCCTGTATAAATTATTTCTAGCGAATATTTTGGTTGTTAATTAAAAAATAACGAATATATTGTAAGTGTGTGGGGATGGGATCTATGACAGATAGGGGAATGCAGCGTTGTAGACGATGAACGCCGATAAAAACAAAAAAACACCAACCATTCATTTTCTCAGTACAATGTATTTCATTAACGTAACGAATCATATACATTGTTTGATCTCTTAAAAGTTAAACGTAAAGTGAAAAAAATAATATATTTTTTATCCTAAAATATAAAAATGAAATAAAGTAATCGTCGTCAATATTCATTTCGAAGAGTAATTGAGTTTACGATATTGTTTGTCAAATAAGCTCGATGGTTTGCCAAATCGAACATGCCACGTATAATTGTCCGTGTGAAAAACATAGCGTGCCCAAATCTAAGCCGCAAACAGACACCATATGGCCTTGCGACTTATTGATTGTCATTCTAATAGGAAATTGAACGCGTTTGAATTCAGTTGCCACTTCTGTGAGAATCATTGGAATTCGTGGCCGCAAAACATTTTCGGCTTGTAACTTGCCTTTCAAAATGGAGGTTTCGATAACGTTTTTCATCCATTTTTTAATGACCAATCGCGCACCATTGCACAGCCATGGTGGGTTCAAATTCCGAAGTAAAATAACCGGAGATCCAACTTTCAGTCGTAGAAGGTGTGGTGACATGCCTGGAAAATCCAATGAGCTCAAAAACTCTATTGGATAATTTACAGCTTCGTTAGCATCACAAATTGTATCTATCGATTTGTATGATACCAAGTCGCCTGGCAACGATTGCTGTATCTTGAAGTTTAAATCGTCGACGTCCACATTTTTTGCTGCCAAGATGGCTCTTTCTGCCAGCCACGCATGATTTATGTATTTTGTATGTACATCGGGAAATATACAGTCAATGAGAGCATTTTGCGAATGAATGATAGTGCAGAAATTAGTGGGCAATTTTATGCATCCAGTATTTTCATAGACAGCACCTTTTCCATCGCCGATACCTAACAATTGGTCAGAGAATGTGCCAGCAGATGGATCTTGTAGCATTTGGACGCGCGGGTTTATTTTTAGTTAGACTTTTTCAACATTACGCCACAGTGGTGATGATTTCAAGCTAGTGTTGATCTCATCAGCGTACGGTGAACGTGGATAGGAACACCCTAATTACCTAGCATTATGAAATATACTTTACGACCTATTCTCATACCTACCAAATACACATAAAAATTTTATAAAAGTTGGTCAAACCGTTTCGGAGGAGTACGAACACAGACACCGTGACATGAGATTTTTATATATTAGATAGATGTAATTTTCAGCACGTGTTTGTATGAAATTAAATAAAGATCAAACATTATATTTGTTGAAAAGTAAATGAAAAGTAAACGTTTTCTATTATCTTTTATAATACCTATATTATTAATTCAATTAAACAGTTTTACTTAAGGCAAATATGGTTTAATATGTACAAGATATCTACTCTAATTGTAGCCTAACAGCTAATTTGTATGACTAAATTAACTTACCCGCTTTCTCATTTTTTCGCTTAGAAAAATATGGATAACAGCCCAAATGCATCGAAATATGGATGAAGAATTGATAAGATGTATGCCTTTAAATTGTATTGGCAGAGTATCCTGAAATAAAGATTTGACATGATAAAAATACCATCGAAAAATATCGAGAAAAACTTAATCTGTTTTTAAAAACATTTATTAAAGGCGACAAGTTCAAAAATACTATTTTAAAAATAAATCTCTGAGTTATCCAATAGCATAAGAAAGATGTTCTCTTCTTTTTCAAAATACTTCTTTTATTCTGTTGGATATCAGAGCTTTTAATCAGAGAAAAGATATCCGAATCATAGTGTAACGGCTTTATAGTTGTAATTTCTGAAATAATTTTGTTTAGGAAAAAAAAGTTAATATAATTTTTTTCTGTTGTCAAGGATATTAAGATTGCCAATAATTATATTAACTACTATGTTTGGTTTTGAATGTGTTTTAAAATAAATATTTGATATTTCTTTTGTAAGAAATATGAGCATTTATTTTATTTTTTGTTTCTAGTCCCAAGTTTAAGATTTAATGTTGCATCTTGAAATATTTGAAAAAATGCAAAAAGAAAAAAAGAAAATATTATTACACCTTTTCTTAAATGGAATATACTTTTATTAAATGTCTGGTTTGAATAAAGTTTGAAATGTACAGTTTTTTAAGTTTATCATAGTTAAAAAATATTCAGTTAAAAATTGTTCTATGGTAGAACTCTTTCTTCAAATCTATATATATTGTGGTTAAGAAGATATATAAATTCTGCATATTTGGATATGTAGCATCCTTAGTTAAACCTATGAACATAAAAATTTAAATTGTCTTTAACAGGCGGCTATATCCTTCGACTCCAGGTTGGGCATCTAGAACATGATTGGCTGTTCTGGTCATGTGATTCACTGACGTATACTCATTGCAACAGAAACTTTGTTTAAACCTATTTCCGATTAATTTTAAATATGTAGGATTAGATGTTAGTTCTAACTAATACATATCTTTATTAATAAAATAACTTCTTACAAAATCTTCTATGCCGTTTTTTTCAGATCATTAAGCATGTAAGATACATTTAGAAAGTCTTACTTAATTTACATGAAATATTTTGCACATATTTTTTTATGAAGTTTACATAGGTTGATAATAAATATAATACACAACTATTCCTATAATTAATAAAAAAAAAGCATTTCATTGGCGATTGATGTAAAAGATGGACAAAAAATTATCCTCGGTTGTAATAATAAATTTCACATCTAACTGGAAATTGAATGTATGTTGTGCATTCAACTAGATAAAAATTTTCTTGGTTTTGATTTCTTAAGATTTTCAAATCGTATTTGCTAATGAAATATTATTATGAAAGTTAATCAAGGGTTTTTGTTATCACTAGAGTCTAATACAACAATCTTTTATTACAGGATTTTTTTCCTTATAATGTTTTTTAAAGAAAATGCACTTCTTCATTTGATTTTGAATTTGAATTTTACTGGCGCAAGAGCATTTCAATGTCAAATAATACGTGCCTTTTAATAGAATGCAAGATTGCACATTAAAAGAGAAATTACGTCATTGGGAAACATAGGGGCAATATGTCAGTGAATCACATAATCAGAACAGCCAATCATGTTCAAGATGCCCAACTTGAATTCGAAGGATATAGTCGCCTGTTGTCTTTATAAATCAAAAAGTCGCATTTATTTCGTTTTAATTCAGTTACTAATTTACATGCCATTTTTTATTGAAACTGATGATACAAACAAAGAACTAATATCACACATTTCAAAGTTAATGAAAATTTTAGATTTCTCAAGGATAAAGAAAAAGTAATCGTAAAAGTAAACTAAAAATAAACTCTAATGATGAAGATCTGTATTTCATATTTCCCGCTCAAATTGTATTGTAAATATTGTAATCATATTTCAGATTCTCGTTTAAATTCTGTAAATATGTCTTGATCTTGATCGCGCAATATTTTTTTACATTTCAAATTTAAGCTTCTGATGAGATCTTCCTTGTGTTCTGTTTCATTTATAAAGTCACAAATCGTTTTATAAACAGTGCTGTACCTATCAATATGTTTAAAGGTAATCATTTAATTAAAAAAGTGTTTTTTAAAAATTTAATTATATAAAAAATATCAATAATTTAATACTGATATACAAATAAATATTTATTGCTTTGTATAAATTTTGAATTATTTCCTTTAAACACCTCAATGTTTACATATGCATTTTAGTTCTATGAAGTGTAAGAGCATACAACTTCTAAGTTCTTAATATATTTTTAATGTTTTTAAGATTGTATGCAAATATTATTTAAATTCTTGAAATGATTTTAATGAATTAAAATTATGTGCTTACATTTTTTAAATTCGCAGTACGTCTTTCTAATATTTAAATTTAAAAGTCACTAATTTTTGAATCTTCTGTATGCATGTTTTGAGTCATATGATACCATAATTGGAGTTTAGACAATGTATATATCTTCTGTAAATGAATAACTTCAATTATGTATTGTAATAAGTTAAAAATATAGGTAATTGTGTGTTCACCATGTGTTAACACATAATCACCAAACAGAACCGTAGCGGGAATAGTCTTTAAAAAACTTTCTCTCTAATAACAATGTTATCCCGCAGAGCGCTTTGCATAGTATTGGCGTACAATAGTTATGAAATATTAACATTTGGCAGGAATTTAGCATGTTTGCCGAATCTATCGTCTCATCCTTGGCGAGTTACTTGGCGATTAATCCCTAGTTTACGGTTAATAGTGTCCGAAAATCGAATTTGTGTTTTAGACGCGTTTTTACCAATGGGCACAAAAAATTTGATATAAACATGCACTTATGCTCAAAACATCACTTACTAAGTCTGATATATTTAAGTCATTGCGTCTTTGAATTATTGCGTTTATATTTTTCTGGAAGTGTGGATTAAAAGAAAGTCAATCCTTTCTTGGATTTGGCTCAAAATTTTATAGGTGTCTAGACTATAGATGTTAAATCTGTTAACCTATCTATCTAGCTCTCTCCGTTTTGTAGTTATCATGTTAAATTATATTCGACAGCCGAACAGAATGACTTTCCCTGAGAGGATTTTGTTCACAATTTGATAGAAACATACAAATTTTATATGTAGTTCGTAAACCGAATTTCATCCGCCTGAATCAAATCGTTTTGCGTTATCTTTGTCACAGACAGAGAGACCGACATATTCCTGAAATGTGTTTTTCGAACTCAGGGAGATCTAAAACGTGGAGATTCATCAAAATATCGTATTCGAAGTTTTTGACGATTACTATACTTTCTCTATACTATGTTTACGAGAAAGTAAAAGCCTCCAAAGATCGCACAGTAATATGCTCTTTCTTAAATTATATTCGCCAATGGCATGCTCTTAATACAGAAATGAGATTCTGTTCATTCTCAACAGAAAACAAGGAAGATTTTTCATTTTATGAAAGAAAAACATCCATTCCTCCATTATTCGTGAGCGGAAACTTACCCGAAGACCTTTGGACAACAGGTACAAAAATCTGGGTGTGAGACTCCTCATATGTTGCAGGGTGGTTCCTCTGATGTCGGCCACAACTTTAAGACCACATACCTGAGTGGCCGGATAATCCACAGCCGCGAGGACCACTGCAGTGACACAGTTCAAGATACCGAAAGCGTCGATCTCGTCTGTATTCCAATTGCCTGAAAAGAAGACTCGAGTCATTAAATCTGTATCATAATTAACAATGGTTTGGTTTAGTTATATTAACGTCCCGTTTGAAGCAACACTTGGGCTATTTTGGGACGGACCTCGTAATTTTGAACCGCCATCAGATGACGAGGACGACACCTGAGCTGGCACCCCCCTCTCCACACCACACCACATCAGCGAGAAGACGTTTGGTCAAGACGGATTTAACGTGTAACAGACCCCCTTACACTACGGTTCTTCGGTGGAATCGGGTCTCGAACCTGAAACCCTCCGGTTCCGAAGCCAAGACCTTACCACTAGGCCACCGCGACCTATAATTAACAATGATGAGTCACACTATTCTCTCATTATCAAACTATTAATTAATTATATATATTTTTTTGAAAATTGTATTACTACAGAAATGTTTTTGATTAGGTATAAATTTCTGAATAAATATTCTTGCAGAATGGTAATAAAATCTGTACTGTTAATAATTAAGCCTATTACTAATTTTTGCTCTTTTAAACATTAATTTTAATCCTTCTTCATTTATTACAAATTATGATAATATGTAGCATAGTATTCTCTTGTAACTTTAGAAAGTTTTGAAAATATGAACATAATCTATAGTAGTATCTTTTTTGTTATCCCTATCCCTTTTCAGATGAAAATTGAAAATCGTCGAACAAAATAAAAGAAGGCTTCATTCTTGGCAAACTGGGCACATATTGTTACAAATCTGTAATTTTGCTTCCCAATGCGATTAGTTCAATCATTGGAAATAAAGTTTTACGGTGAGCTCTATTGGATGCTGATCGGATGACGAATCAGCGATCTCAAAGCTTGGCCACAAACTTGGCGATTTTGTCGACAAAATAGATAGTACTGGAATCTTCCAGAATTCTGACGACAGAGCCAATAGGAACCTAGATATGTCTGATTGTTTCAGAACCCTCTCAGCCCGGCAGTCTAATCTGGAGACAATCATGTATAGAGTCGTCGAGAGGTTTAAAATCACATAGCGATTCAACAGCAAATTAATTGGATTAATCTAGCGAAACGCAGGTGTTGAGTGGTGAGAAAGCGTTTGCTGAATTGAGCTGTGTGCCTAATTCTGGAATTTATTTTTGAAGAAACATCGAGTCGTGTGTGGAGTAGTCAGTCGTGTAGAAGTGAGTTGGTAGGTGAATACAGCTAAACCGAAGAGACAGTGGGGATTTGCAGGCGTTTGTAGAGACCGTAAGATGAAGCTACATTGTAGATTTCCCTCCTCCCGCTGAATTCTGTCTGGCTGCTTTATATACTAGGGTTGTTATTACTACAGATTGCTATTTGTGGGCTGATGTGTTGCTTGTGTGCGTCTCGGCTGAGCATTTGTTGTCTGCGTATTCGTGTTAATGAAAGTCGGCGTTTGTTGCTGAGGCCTGTTGATTGTGTTTCTTCATCGACTAACAAATCGAAAGAACGCCGAATTTTTAACAATTACAAATTTTATATTAAATGTCTTTTAATGCGCTCCCTTAGGTAATCAGTATGTACTAAATATAAGGAAAACACAGAGCGGCGTTACCGTTTCCTCCTATTACTAAAGCAGCCGGGATTTGATTAGATGAGCGTTGTCGAGGCAGTTTATTGAAGAAAACGGAAGTGTCTTCACCGGATACAGTCCAGTCTCTGAAGTAAGACCAACTTCCCGTAATTGGTATTGATGTAACCCGATCACACAACATTACTATGCCCATCAAAAAAGCGAGAACCTAACCACTGAATCGGCAATTTTTAATCGGGTAAAAGAAATCTTATATCTATTCTGAATGGAATAAATATGAAAGACCGCGAAAGTTTATGAAATTGTCGTCCACAATTTCCAATTTCTGGATTCCTAAAATCGTTTGCTTTTACTTATCTGATAACATGCTCTTCACTTGACAATTTGGCTATCATGTTCTTTTCAATTTAACACCGCTTTATCTCTCTTGACCTCACAGAATAGTTATATCACCTGTCGGAATGAGTTATAACTTTCTTTTGATTTTGAGTAAACCAATATCCTTAATTCCATTTACACCACAATCCACTTACATATCTAGAGTGTTCTCCATGAAAAGTTATTTAAATGTGAAAAAACTTTTTTGATATCTTTAGATAAATGGAAATAAGGTGTAGAAAAGTAACTCACAAAAATATTTGCGCATAAATGATTTTTAAGTAACTAATTGGGTTTGGCAAACAGATGGTTCGAAGGGAATATTGGCTTTATTTAATTTCAATAAAATCTCTTATTTAATTGGATGTTCATGAGTAGCGGAAAGTATTTTATACGTAGACAGTGAAGACCTATTGTTTTTAAGAAGATTTTTAATGCAATTGAGCTCTGGAATTTAAAAGAGAAACAAACAAAAAAATATTAAGCGAATCTATAAAGGAGCTAAATCTAAACTCAATCTTCTCAATGTGAAATTCAAGCTTTCAAGGGAAAAAAGCTACTCATTTTTAAAACCATGTTAAGACGGCTAATTTCTAATGCACTCACCGTTTAGATGACTGTAGCTAAGGTTACAAGAATTAAAAGTTCTTCTAAAAAGTATAGTGAGGCAAATAATCAATATGCTGTGATTTGTATGGAATATTGATTAAAAAACTGCCCACCAGATTTTTTTGACAAATTTGATAAGAACGGCAATGTTGCAACTAAGCAAATTCAGAACAACAATCTTAAGAACCTCCACTAACCCCTTGCAACTCATTTGCAATTAGACCACCAACATTGACGATTATTTCGCCATGGAAAATTCATTCACCTCTCTTCTTTATTTTTGTTTCTTTCTTCCGTTTTTCATCATATATATACACTCAAGAGCCAAAACATTATGACCACCCCTACATTTTGCAATGAACTCGCCTGGATGACGTGGAAGGCACGTGATCAGGTGGAAGTGGTATTTAACTGCTGCTGGAGAGTCTAAAGAATCATTCTTTCACTTACTTCTGTGTGTGATGGGAAAGGCTGCGGATCTAAGCGATTTTGATAGAGGACAGATTGTAATAGCTCGAAGGCTCGGAACAAGTATTTCCGAAACTGCGCGACTCGTGGTTTGTGCGCGATCTACAGTTGTTAGTACTTATGCAAAGTGGATGAATGACGGTGAAAGCAGCAGTAGAAGACATGATGTTGGATGTCTACACACTATCAAAGAAAAAGTTCATCGGAGACTGTCTCGCATGGTGAAGCAAAACCGGAGCCAGACAGTGGCTCAGCTGCCAACTGCCACTTCATGAGGTCAAAAACTTGTGTCCAAGAATTCCGTTCACCTTCCCGTGGATTGTAAAATCGAGCTCTTTGACATCACGATGCCATGAAAAACATAGTTGTCCTGGTAACATATATTCCATATAAACATGTTCTATTTGAAAAAAAATCATATGATTTAAATTCGAAACAATATCATAAACACAATTGTGCTGATTATCCATCTTCCAACTGAAAGTTGTCTATTTGAAAAACAAACAATATCACTAAGATTTTTTGATTTCATGACAAAAAACAAGCAAACACCGGTGTTTATTTTAATTCTTTCTGCGCGAATTTTTTATTTCATTCGATTGAGTATAATAGACTTCTGGATTCGATCAGAACTTCTGACTCCTTCTGCGTAGGAGAAAGTGGACGAGAGTACCTTTTCTACTTTTGCATTTTCCCAGAACACACAGGAAAAAAAAAGAAAAAACTATCCTTACTCATTTTGATGAATACCACAGAAGCGCCATCTTTATCTCTGTATGGAAGGTGGCTGCCGAATCCACTCCTGAAGGCCTTTTTTGCAATTTCGACGTCCATATTCGCGTAGACATCCGAAAAGCTTTTGCTGGCTACTTGGAAAAAGCTCTGAACGCGAGCGAATGCCTTCTTGACGTTGAATCTCCTCGCTCTCAGAAATTGCAGCAGGAATTCGTCATCGGTACGACACTGAAGTTTCTTTTCCTCTGAAAATAATTGCAAAAAATATTAGCTTAGAAGGATAATACCATGATTTCCTGTGAACAGAAGTTTTTTTTAAGTTTAGTTTAATTATATTAACGCCCCGTTTTAAAGCAACAACAAGGTTATTTTGGGAGGGTCCTCGCAGTTTAGAAACTGCAGTTAGATGACGAGGACGACGTCTGAGCTGACACCCCCTCTCCAAATTTCCACACCATACCAACGGGCGGAATTTTTGCCCTGACGGTTTTAACGTGCACCAGACCCGCTTACACGACGGTTCTTTGGTAGAAGCGTGTGTCGAACCTGAAATCCTGCAGCTCTGCAGCCGAGGCCTTACAACCAGGTCACCGCGGTCTTAAAACAAGAGGGGAATTGAAAATAAATTTTAGTATGGTTTTTATATAGTAAGTCTTAATAAAGATAGTCAGTCAAATGAGTGTCGTAGCTATTTCCGAAGGATCAATCGAGGATCAAATATAATCAAATCTGCTAATCTCGCATTAAGAAGTGATTCGCATAGTGAAAAAAAAATGTAAAATAAGTGTATCGCTTAGCTAGCGATGTTTCGCTGAACAAGTGGCGTGAAGACATCTCTTCGTTACAAGCCTGTATCTGTATGTGCTAAACACTTGTTTGAAGATAAGTTTTATATCAACATGAAAGAAGTTTTAACCGAATAGTGCTGTGCCAAAAGAAAGATAAATGGACAAAACTGGAATACTGAAGGATTGCTAAGATAAATAACAACCTTTCCAAATAAATAGATGAAAATAGATAAACGGCACGCCAAGCAAGTGTCTGTGAAGTCTTAATCGTCGAGATTTTGTTCTCTGGGCAAGATTATGAGGCTAGAATTGGATTGAAACGACATTGATGAACTGTTGGAAGAATATAGTCATAATATTCAAAAACTATACACCGACCTAGGCAGGGTCAATATGAGAAACTTGATAGGGCCACCGAAGAGCAACCCACCTAACACGAAGGAACAAATGACACTTGAGGGCAATGGACACTTGCAAACAACAAAGAATCCTCTAGAGAAAACGTATATTGGTATAGAAAACTGAATAGAAAAAAATATTGCATTTTACATTACATATTAAGTTGTGAGACATTAAAAAGGCATAAAATACATGAAATGAGTGTTAATTTTTTACATCAGAGAGAATTAAAGACAAAAGCTTTGACAAAATGTCCATAATAGAAGAATTAATGACTGGAATTTTTATGAGTTCTTCTACGTCAAGAGTCATCCAATTTCTTCTCCATCCAAATGTGCTCTCACCATAGTGCACAGGCTTTGATTGCGTCATTTATAGATCCTTATTCGATGCCACATTGACAAGTCGAACTTTGGTCAAAGAAAGGACTTTGATGTACAGAAAATACACCATGTCCAATGTATACTTGGTTAAAATAAAAATAACCTTCAATTCGTTTAACAGAAACGTTTTTCAAATATTGATAGGTTGTTCTCCCATTGATCACATCTCTCCTGTCAATCCTTAATTTTTAGATTTAGTTTCATTTCTGAGTTGAATTTCGGACTCATGGAGCATATAACCATAATTCCCGAAGTGCTTACGGATCTGTATTTTGTGTCACAGCAAAAAGCCAAGGAGTAAATTTGGTCAGGAGAGGAAAAATAATAGTTGCAATGGAGCAACAACCTTCTAATGAAATAAGGAAGATGCTGAATACAGAAGCTTCATCCTGATAAGACAATAGCTATGCACGCTACGATTCGTTTAATGATAATGCTGTGCCTCATTTTTGCCAAATTTTGAAGCGTAGTCAAAGACAGATGAATTTAAATAATTTTCTGGTAAAAAACGCATCATAAATTAGTTTATTTTTTTCTGAATGGAGCAAATTGTCCTGTTTCACATGGATTCCTACAGAAAAAAAAGTTTTGTTTAACGATACTTTCGCATTAGGAGTAAGATTCGGGTACGAATTATGCACGTTAAGCAAGGCTCTACTGTACAACACACAAGCAGATTTGCCAAATAATAGGTATGGCTGCGATTTATTAAATCCTTCAGTATTCAAAAGATTTAAAATGAATGATAATTCGACTTTCACATAAAATGAATGCAGAAAAAAAGAAATAGTTATTACCTCTGATACGAAAAAGAAATAGTGGAAGGCGTTCGTGCTAATAATCTTACGTCTTTCTTCTAAAAGAATTTGAATTGTCAAATGATTCGAAATTGTCCATATATTCTCAACCAATGCAGTGCCAGATTTATGTATTTTGCACCGCTAAATGGTACATATTATGATGTTCCTCATTTAGAAGGGTGGCCAATTTAATTTCATGTTTTAACATAATTTTAACACATTAATAATATATTTTAGAATGATATTTTTTATTTTATTATTGTAAAAATTTCTTTCTTTCTATACGTCTATTGCGACTATAGACTGCCTGGCAATCATGTTTCCACACAATACTATTGAAAATTGAAAGTAAATTGAACGAATTCCAAATTGAACGTAATAAAACTAATAGAAACCTGACCAATTACATTTGAGAAATTGTTAATATTATCATAATATTTTATCATTCACAGAATTTGTAGTGATTACAAACTTATTTATTTGGCAAATAGGAAAGCGAAAACAAAATGTTTCTTGCCGTCTTATCTCAGTCGTTCAAGAGTCGCGGTGTCCTGGTTGTCCTGTCTCGGCTTTGGAACCGGCGGGTTTCAGGTGCGATGTTGCCCGATTTCAACAAAGAACAGTCGTGTAAGTGGGTCAGGTGCACGTTGAATCCGTCAGGGCCAAACAAAACCGCCGTTGTGGTGTGGAAGTTTGTAGGGGGATACCAGTGCAGATGTCGTCCTCATCATCTTGCTGTTGTTTAAAAATATAGGACTGCCCTAAAATAGCCCTAGTGTTGCTTTAAAACGAGAGGTTAATATAATTAAACTGACTTGGCTGTTATCTGCATCGTTAGTCTGCATCTTTGGAAATTCACCATTTATCAACAAGCAGACCAGGAAAAGTATTAAGAAAACGAAGTGCATATCAGAGGGGAAAGCATTATTCTCTGAAATACAGACTCTGAAAGAACCACTGATAACACAGCAAAGAATTTGGTAGTACATAGCGCTGATTTCCTAGCATTTTATATATCAATTAAAATATTGCTGCGAGAGTTGAAAACGCTGAATGGATGGCTGTCTTCATAACAACTTCCGATATTTTATGAACTATACGATATATGTTACGATCTTTTATGAAATGCATGATATAATATTTTATAAACTATGGTTGATATTATAAAAAATCATACATGCTCGGTGAATAAATTCTTTTGGAGCAAAAAGAAAATTAAGACAAAATCTTAAAAAAAAAAGTGTAGAAAAAGACGGTGTAAATTCATGAACTTAAATAATATATTTAGCTTATGCAAACGTGCCCAGAATAAGACTCCATCACATAGAAATAAACAAATTTAAGCTTCTCAAGCAAACGAGGAACGAAACGCGAGCAATGAAGCGGATCATTTACGAATTGCAAATTTACGTGCTTCAGAAGCTCAAGATCAACATGCGACAAGAATCGAAAGTCAACTATTCTTAACTGAAAACCGAATGGAGAAGATGCTCACATTCCACGCATTCCCATTATTCCCACCAATTTGCCTTTTGATTTCAAACGAAAGCTGTTCCCCTTTCGACTTGAATGTTGATGACCATCAACAAAGCGCAAGGCCAATCACTTCAAGTGTGGGACTGAACTTAGAAAATCCATGTTTTTCACATGGCCAATTGTATGTTGGATGCTCACGAGTCGGACTGCCAAGAAATGTATTTGTCTTTCCTGAAGACGGAGAAACAAAAAAAAATAATAATAATAATATATTGCCTACCCTAAAGCACTTGAATAATAAAGTTAAAAAAAAATAATAAATATTATTTATACTTCTCCTTAATATATCATTCAATTTCAATGAATGCATTCATCTCTGACAAGAAAATAAATAAATATTATTTCTATCATTCCTACGCGCCGCGTAACAGCTAATAAGAAATAAATTAAAACAAAACTTTGTGCGAATTTATTCAATTAGTTAATCTTGAATACTTACTAAAAATTAATTTCCTTAGTTCTTCGATTGAAGAAGAACGGTTGTTTTCGTTTTCGTTCAACTCATCCTTTGCTATCTGTATCATTCGAGGAGTTAGGTGATCGAGATGGAACGGCAGAAAATTTTTCCTTTTCAAGAGTTCTTCGTAGGATGAAGCCATATCTTACTAAGTAGAATCTGTAACGATAAGTAAATATTTCGTTATGGAATAGTAAAATATAAAAATATTAATCATCAAAGCTGTGTAAGAATGAATTTATTCAACGATGGTTTTCTGAAAAAACCAACATGTTTGCTCATTGAAAACAACTTGCACACTAAAACTTTTCCACTATTATTTGCTTACATTTCTTGGGACACCTTTTCAATATTATTGTCTCTGCGAGGATTAACGGTTCTAATGGGTTCTTAATAGTTATTAAATGGAGGATAAGAAGATGAGACGTCAAACAGGAAATATAACTGATTTGTTAGTGACGAAATGAATCTGTCTGTCGGATGTTTATCTTAGATAAAAAAAAAAGGTAAACATAGGTAAAATATTTGTTTAAAAGCGTAAGTGTCTCCCCAAGTGCTAGATGTACTAACTTTATTACTTTCGGTTAACCGGGCGCAAGCGAAAAGTCGCCAAATAATTTGGACTTAATTAATTCAAAAAAACCTCGCAAAAACCTATGCCTACGTATAAATCTAAAGCTACTACTTTTTTGGCGACGTTTTTTATGGCTCAGGTTAAATCATTAACTTAAATATACAATGGTGCTAAATGGGTGACAAGTGTCATAGTTTTTACAAATTTTATTGCATCGTTTCTTTTTAAACAAACTAATATTTGAAAGCAATAAAATATTTGAAAATCACCAAAACTATTTTTATGACACAAATCACAAAAAAATTGCTAATTAATAAAACGTTTAATAAAATAAATTAATTATTAAAATAGCACATGAATTTATGAAAGAAAAACAATAAATTACTAATATTTAGATTCTCCAAGTGATCCCACACATTACATAGCCAGAATGAGTTGTTATTGGTAAAGCAATGTAATTGGAATTCATCATACAGCACTAGGAAGGGAAAGTATCACTAGAACAGCTAATTGTTGTGAAGAATTGTTGAAGGAATCTTTGCAAGATTTTGAGAAAGATGAGCTGAAGCTGACTGAACAGCAATTTCACATTCAACCAGCAGGTGTGTCTCCCCAAAACTTTCTCGCATACTCCCTAATGCACTTATCATGCCAGAGAACGCCTTCCATGGCACTGGCGTACAACGATTACGAAATATTCCTTTTGGAGGAAATTTAGCCTTTTTACTGAATCTATCGTGTCATCCTAGCGATTTATCCTTGGCATTCACGTCATAGTATCAGAAAATCGAATTTGTGTTTTAAAAACGTTTTTCACAATCGATTGAAACAAAGATGAACTCAAAACTGCATTTGTAGTCACAAAATCCCATACCTAATTTGTTATATTTAAGTCGTTGCATTTTTTAACTATAGCGTTAAAATGTTTCTGAAAGTACAAACCGACAGACAGTCAACCCGTTGTTCGATTTGACTCAAATTTTATAGGTGTTAAACTTGTACACCTAATTTTATTTATCTAGCTCTCTTCGTTTCGTAGTTATCACGTTAAATGACATTCGATCAGCCGAACAAACACACTTCCTGTGAAAACATTTTCCAAAATTTGTTGGAAATCTGCAAATTCGGAGTAAAAACTGTATACCTAATTCCAACCATCTAGCTCAAAACGATTTTGAGTTATCTTTGTCACAGAAAGACAGACGGACATTTTTAAAAACGTGTTTTTCGAATTCAGAGAGGTTAAAAATCTGGAGACTTGTCAAAATAACAAATTCAAATTTAATGAAGATCACTGTAAGTATACGAGAAAGTGAAAAAGATAATATCTCTGGCTTGAAAAAGTTTTGAATATTCCCCATGAAATGTAATAAAGAATTAAAAACAGGAAAAATCTGAAGCAGAAGAATTGGTTACAGGAATTTTGTTTCTTTCTGTGTTACTTTCAATCTAAAGAGGTCGCTTCTTTTTTTTTTTAATAAATATTGTAAAGTTTTTGTATAGGTTGTTACTTAACTGTTGCCTTATGCTATTTTTTAGTAGAGATATCAGCAGAGGCATTCTGTGGGGACATGGAAATGAATTTAGAGGAATTAAGGTGCTAATAGGGCATCTCCAAGGTCGTTAAGCATGAGAAAGTAATTTTAGATAGATACCTATACGGAGACTGTTGTTGTTCTTTCTGATGGCACTTGTCCAAGACAAGCCCAGTAACTGAGTTAGCGAATTTAATCCGAAATTTTTGTGTCTCTTGATTTTCAGTAGCGCCATCTACGGCCAAGAGTACGACTTAAATACTCACGCGTCACAGCCCTTTTTACGGGGCGGACTTTATTCATGCATTTCGTTCATTCACCCACAGATCGTAATTTAGACTTGAACTAGAAAGCGATCACCTCTGATCCAGTACCCCCAAAGGTATTGCTCTCGACATGGAGGATTTTGTGATCACAACAGATTCATACGTGCGCCGGCCGCCACATACACGGAGAGTCTTCAGCAGCTGGCGAGTGTATATATATATATATATATACTTTATAAAACTGGCTAACTTAACTGGCTTGGAATAGGTTGCTAGAAATGAATTAGCAAAGATCTCGGACGAGTTCATAAATGGCGCATCTAACTCAGAGAGCGGAAATGGTGGGGAGTTGAAATTTTCATTTCGCTTCCTTATTGTGGTTAGCAGGCGTCCTGACCTAGGGGTAGCGCATCTTCTCCACGTTCTGGGCGTCACGGGTTCAAATCCTGTTTCGAACATGGTTGTTCTTTACCATGTTTTCTATATGTGAATTATATGAAAGAGCCCACCTGTAAAAAGGGATTTGCAATCAAGTGTGTGAGTGTCATCTTTATGTGAACTGGAAGTCAGAATTCTGTCCTTGGGTGGTCAGGGGTCTTCACCCTTAGAAGTTACTATGACCCCTTTACGTGGCAACATGGACACGATATCATCAATACTGAAGATAGAAAAATATATCCCATTACCCAAATGAGCGCCTTCTTAAGATGAATAACTTTTGTATTGAAAGTTTTTCAATAACTAATATATATTAGAATTTAGGGGCTGAAAAGAGATTTTCAAGCTCTAATTTTGACTGTTTCTACATAATACCAACAATTTATGTTGCCAGAGGGTAACGTTGATTTAAAGAAATCTACCTTTTCCTTCCAATTTGCCAAGAGATTTATTTATTTGGAATACTCGCCTATTGAAGAAAGTTTATATGTGATCCATATTTTTTACATTACAATCTTTTAAAATTAGTTTATCTATCTGTACAAAGCGCTAAACTAAGTCATTCTATTTAGCTTGATAAGACTTTGAAGTTTAAAAACTGAGTTTTCTATTCGTATATAAACTGAAGTGAAGTATGCTATCTATACTGTGGATCATTATCTGATTCAAGACATTTGGTATTTCATCAGTGAAAAAGCTGTCTTTGAAATAATTAATTATAGCATTAGAGTTTGCGCACTCAAGACATTTAATGTCAAAATATCCAAAATGTTTATCAATTAATAAACAATAGCTAAAAACAGCAAGATAAAGCAAATATGCAGGAAATATTTGCCACAGGTAACGGGGAACTGTTTTCATCCGTAATAATGCTGTATTGACAGAAATGGAAGTTTATGGGTACTTTGAAGTTATTTAACACAATATATGAGGCTTTCAGAAATTCCATAAAAATGATTTCATGTGCTAGATATTAAGAGAGGTGAGTTCCAAGACGTTCTTAATGATTGTATTTCAAATATATGCTTTGTAGAATTTTGGGAACTATTAAACCTTCTACTTTGAATATAAGATAATGCCGGGTTTACACTCGGTCAGTTATAAGACGGCCAGTAGGAAGAGCATGCGTAGAAAGGCGGTAAAAGGCTGTTCGGTCGACAGCAAGTAATTGCACTGACGGGACAACTACAAGTCGCTCTATTGTATTTTTTCTTATTGCGCATGTGTTTGTAGAATTAAGCGGGGTTTTTTTTCTTGAAAAAATTGATCATATCGTAGATTAATTCCGACATTTTTTGCTTTGAGGTTGTGTTCTTCTTTCATTTTATTTTCCATTTCTTTTCTACGGTTTTCTAAATTTAGGTATGTTGACCTTCTTTTTATTTTACCATGTTTCTTTGTGTAAATATCCATCATTTTTATACGATACGCAGCGAAAAAGAAAAATTCACGGACGCCAAAATGGCAATTTATAGCTAAACATGGAATGCTTCAATCTTTCTTATGAAGTTGTGGCAAACATAACCTTTCTGAGCATGTGCTGCCTACTTGCCGTCTTGTAACTGGTCGAGTGTAAACCCAGCATAAGATTGATTTTGAATAAGATATTAAATTGATAGCTCTTCTCTGCATTTCTATTAATTGAAGCAGAAGAAAAACTTCCTGGAGTAGAATAAAGACAACCATTCATAATACTTTCATTTGTTGAAATTCTGTAACATCGCTAACAGAAGTTCAGGGCAAGCTGGCATCGAAGTGCCAGTTCTAAAACAATTTCAAGACCTTTTGATTTTTCTTTGAAATTTACATAAATTAAACTTTTCATTCCAGGCCTTAAGCATCAGTGTCTCATTTATTCATCATTTTTGGAGAATATATTGTTTATCAAACAATAGATTTTATAAAGAAAGTGATGATGATGGCAAATAATTTCTAAAGGTTTATGATCGGTTCCAATTACTTTTAATTTACCACAATTATAATCATGAAGAATTTTGCAACTATAGCAAGTAGCAAATATATATAATTCTGGATAACATGGTTGAGAAAATTTTAAACATTTTGCAAAAAATAAATAAATAAAAATTTAAATGAAATGTACGATCGAAAATTTCAAGTTATCATGTGAGAATATTATTATTTTTTAAGTCATTATTTGTCTTAATTAATTGAAGTCATTAACCAGTTTAAACTTGTTTACCAGAGCTCCAAAACTTTTTTGTCAGCCAAGAAAAAATTGTAAATGAAAATTGCCATTTATGCTTTATGCATTACCTACGCGATTTCGAGTTTCAATCCGCCTAACCAAAACAACATTGTATTCTCACAAAAAGGAATGCCATGTATGGAAGCTGAATAACGAGCGTTTCTATCGTAATGCGATTTCCAAATGATAAACTATTTACCAGCAAAATTTTAAACATACTAATTTTTACAGAATTTTTATGAAAACTATATTTTTGTAAACACAAACTGCTATTTTCTAATTTCTGAGATCATAAAACAGTTTCATAATGGATTAATCTTAGAACAGGAGTCAAATCTTTCTATGTTTCCCACTTAAGAATGAATGAAGTGATATTTCCCCACTGAAGGAAAGAGAAAATACTTTTATCAAAACTGTTATTAAATGAGAATGAAGTTTTTTGTACATATTATAAAAATTAAATTATTCAATTTCCTCCGAAAGAAAATTACATTCCATGAAAATAATAACTATAATGTCATAATTCTACGTCAACCTTTTAAAATCGCATCTATTATGAAAGAAGCATACGTAATAATAATGCGATACTGGTAAAATGAGGTAAAAAAATAAAGACGATTAAAAGATGATGATGAAAATTGCCATTTATGATTTATTCATTGCCTTCGCGATTTCGAGCTTCAATATTCGGTGCCTACGCGACTTCGAGCTTCATTATTAATTGCCTGAGCGATTTTGAGCTTCAAAACCTCCTAACCACAGCAACATCATGTTCTCACATGATAAAAATAAAAAATCGCAATTGGTCTGCTTTCTTGAATTTCTACGACATGAGAATGTATGTGAAAACTAACTCTGGCTTATTTATGCTGTAGTAAGACAATTTTGGCGTATTTTGTGAAACGCCGTTAATTTTAAAGAAAGTTTTTTCTTCATCAATTGACCAAAGCCAAATAATATTTCGTGAAGAAATCTACGCAAAAGCTGTAGACTTATTGAACTATCAGGAATAAATTTGGACACATAATTTAACCTTGGGCAATAGATCTCAATAATTTGGTAAAACCTGGAAGCGTTTTCAAACTATCGAAAATCTTAATTTTGGATATATCTATTTCAATGCTTTCAAAAGCAATCGCATATCCTAGAAGCATTATTTTATTATTGCTAAAAAACATTTTTCTTTACTAAGGAGTACTCCATGATCAAATAGTATTTGAAAACCATTTTTAATCAACTTTTACAACTTGTTTGTGGTAATGAGCCAATTAAAAATGCCATCTATTGAACACTTTGCATTTTCGACACTTTTCAGAAAAGTTTACATAATTTTCTGAAATATTATGGGGCAGGAAAAAAACCAAAACGGAATCTTAAAATGTGGTAACAACCCAATGCGTATTGGCAGTCAGATAATGAGTCGTTCTTATGGAAACATTAAATCCTTGCAAATCATCAATAAGGGCAAAATATTTGTCTATTCTCACGGGAAACGAGATTCTTTACTGTTTTAAGCGGCCAATAATGAACTTCATTAGTTTTATTTATATCCATTCCATTCAATCTTATCCACTTTAATTTACATTTTAATTAATTTCCAAACCTTTTTCTTAAATTTGTCCGTGTTACTTTGTTCTACAATTTTCGTTTATTTCCTGATTCAAATCGCAATTCTTATTTAATTATTTCTAACACGAGCTCTAAAAAAATTGACGACTCTTTTGTTTCCCACGCCATGAGCGAAGCGAAAAATACTTGCGCATTTCCTTCTCCTTTACATCTGCGCTTTCTTTCCAAAAGATACCGAAGATTCCTTTTCCTAAATTGAAACACGTGAAAGAAATCTCTATAAAAATCTCAAAATTTCTGTCACATTGCTTTTGGTTTTTAGAGGGATGAAACGCATTCATTCTCTCTCTCTCTCTCTCTCTCTCTCTCTCTCTATATATTAATCTATTTATATATATATATCTATATATCTATATATATATATATATATATATACGAAAACGAAATAAAAAATTTAAAAGAAAAATTTGTTATTACAGTAATAGATAAATCAGCAAATAATTTCTGTTTAATTTGTAAATATCATTATAAAGAAATTTTAATTAATGAATATAACTCCAACGCAACTTATTTGTTATAGAACACCGGGAAAAAGGAATTAGATAAAAGAATGCTAGCATTCGCAAAAAAAACCAAAACTAAGACTTGCTCTCTTAACTATCCTTATTTATTCCCAACAGTCAAATTTCATAAAAATCCTTTAAAATTCAGATTTGTGACCTGTAGCACTGGCAGTTATAATTACTATACGGGTAAACATTTCTTTAAATACTTAAAAATTATCCTGGACAAAATAAAAGATGAAGAACACTTTATTATTTCTAGTAACAAAGAAATTCTGGATTTTCTTAAAGATAACAACATTAATAAACTTAATACTTTTGATTTCGAAAATTTATACACTAATCTACCTCATGAAAAATTAATAAAAGTCAGCACTTTTGTCTATGACGAATATTTATATGAAGATATCATTCCTAAAAATAACTGGCTTGAGTTATGTAATTTTAATATTACTGAAAATTACGTTTTTAATGGTATTAACTTTTATAAACAGGTTAAGGGCATTCCAATGGGAACGGCTTTCTCAAGTGCTTTGGCTAATATTTTTCTACATTACTATGGGAAAAAAATAATTAAATATAATTTGATAAACGGGTGGAGATATATTGTTGACCTACTTCTGATTGACTTCGACAATACTAATATTGTAACTAATTGCTATCCAAAAGATTTAATTCTAACAGAAACGAATAAAAATCAACTTGAAGCTACCTTTCTGGATTTAAAAATCGAAATTGATAATGATAAAACAATTGTTGGTATATACGATAAAAGGGACGAATTCAACTTCAAAATAACAAAACTATGTAATTACCATTCCAATCTAAACTCTAAAATCTTCAAAAATCTAATTTTCTCACAAGTTAACAGGATCAAAAAGGTTTGCAATAATAAAAACTCCTATATTGAAGCATCAAACCACCTCATTAATAATTTAATTAAAAATGAATTTCCCAAAAATTACTGTAATGTCAATTTTTTAATTAAACAAGGTATGGTTTGGGATTAATCCTTTTGGCTTAAATAAAAAATAGAACTTTCCTTGCTTTTTTATCACTCAATAGGTGGCGCTGCGAGCTTACAATTTTTACCTAAATTGCCGTTAGCTTTGTTTTTAATGGGCGGGAATCACTGTCGATAGCTTGGGATTTTCTGGACTGTTGGAAGGTATGTTTTGCCTTTTTGTTATATTTTTTGCCTTTTCATTATTTCTTCTGTGTTTAATTTGTCTGTTTATGGTATTTTGGTGTTTTTTGTTATTGTATTTTTACTTAGTAGTTTTTCTTCTAATTGGTTGTTTTGTATTTTCCTTTCTGTTAAAATGGTATATCTCTTAGGCCTAATTTCAGGGGATTTTCGGGTCACGAGGGAATCATTATTAGACGTTTGTCTGAATTTCCTTTACAGAAAAAATCCCTTTTTTGAATCCCTGCCTGAGGGTGACCCTTGAAAAAGTCTTCAGGCCGGATTCTTCCTTTTTTAATTTTTTTAATTTTTTTAATATTTTTATTTGGTTTATTTGTTTTTCCATTTAAATTTATTTTTATATTTTTATATATATATATATATATATATATATTGGTGTGCAAAACTTAAGCAACAGGTATGTTTTGTGCCATAACTTCACGAGAAATCCTGGAAAGTGAAAATATCACTCGAATGGATTGGCCGGCGTGCTCCCCTGATTTAAATCCGATAGAACATGTGTGGGATGCTTTGGGGAGACGCCTTGCGGCACGATTACATCCTCCTGGGAACACCCGACAACTTAAACAGATGCTGATTGAGGAATGGGCACTCTTACCTCAAGAACTGTTGGACAATCTGGTGCTGAGTATGGGGAGACGGTGCGAAGCAACCATTGCAGTAAGTGGAGGGCATATCCATACTAAGGAACATCTGCTTGCTGTTCTTCCTCTTGGATAGACAATCATGTGTAACGATACTATGAGTTCAATAAAGCCTTTTTTTTTGTTTGATTCCATACTGCATGCATTGTATTCATTTCTGCGCAACTATGCTTTCGTCAGTCTTTCAGAACAAAATGATGTATCTCATTTCTGAATTTCATGTCTCTCAGATGATTTCTCGTGAAGTTATGGCAAGAAACATACCTGCTGCTTAAGTTTTGCATATATATATATATATATATATATATATATATATATATATATATAT
>JAPMOR010091739.1:779380-823605 GCA_026543865.1 Argiope aurantia | reverse complement strand
TTTTAATAATTTGATATTTTTTAATAATTTGATATTTTTTAATAATTAGAGAGTTTTTAATAATTAATCTTTTTAATAATTAGATAGTTTTAATAATTAGATATTTCTTTAACAATTAAATATTTTTAGATATTTTTTAATAATTTGATTTTTTTAATAATTTGATATTTTTTAATAATTTGATATTTTTAATTAGATATTTTTTAATAATTAGATATTTTTTAATAATTTGATATTATTTTAATAATTTGATATTTTTAACTAGATATTTTTTTAATAATTTGATATTTTTAAATTTAAGTCTGTTCTAGTTTTTCTTTAAAATTGATATACGAATAAAGAATACTTTTTTACTAGAAACTATTTCATTTTCTATCTTGGAAATGAAAGATTTTTCTTTTGTAACCAGATTACGACTGTCTAGACGGCAGTTATCCTGTTAATGCTACCTGAGATCTGATTGCGACAGATTAGCTAAAGGAAGTTATAGTAGTAAATATCATGCATATTAGCAGATTGCTTAAAAAATAAAATAAGATTAGATTAGATTTAAGTGCGCAACAGATTTAAAAGTTTTGTTTCCTTGTAGAGGGATATCCTCTAACTGTAATATTCAGGAAAAGTCGATTCAAAACTACAGTTGAAGCATGTAGTGATCAAATATAATCAAAAATGCAATGCAGAAATTTTCACTTTATCCTTACTTATAATAAAGATTAGCATGTGTGTGTGTGTTATAAGCGGGTTGGCGATCTACAAGCCAGATCGTTTGACATACAGCTTCCACACTTGATACTTTATATTTTTGAGGGGTCAAATGCGCAACATGGGGCTATTATTACTTTCTCGTATACGTGAAGTAGAGGCAGTATTATAATCATCAAAAAATTCAAATACAAAAAATACCAAAAATATTTTTCAAATATTTTGTAATTATTGTACGAAATATTAACCTTTGACAAGCCATACCAGGCGTTCCCCGAAATAACACATTTATTAGAGAATATGCGAGAAAGTTTTTGGGAGATACCCTCCGGTGGTTTGCAATTTTAGTTGAAAACTTAATAAGCTCTTATTAGCTCTTTTTTTGCTGTAATTTCTAAAAACATTATAATGAAATAATTTTACATCATCTTAATCTTCAAAAAATTATCTTTTCAATGATATCAACGCTCTTATTGTATAAATCTATTTTCTATATTTAATCAAAAAAGGTTTTAAGCATATTTTCTAACATTAATTGTAAGAATTCTGAACGAATGTTAAAAGAATCAAGAAGCATTCAAAAGAATAAAAAATCCTGCAAGCATTACAGTTCTGAAGGAACACCAAAGTTATTAATAAAATTCTCTATTAAAGTTGCAGATATTTTATTAAATTTTGTTTCACAACCCGAATTATCATCGATATTAATACAAATATTGATGAAATAAATAAATTAATGAATTTAAATATGTGACCTTACACAAATCATTGTTGGCAAAGCAGATTTCCGGAAAGCAAGAAATATATGTACTTAATTTTGAGAAGAACCTAAAAAAGGAATCAATATTATATCTAAAACATACTATTAGCATGAAAAAACACTAAATTTTATGTTAGAAATGAGGTTACATTGTTAAAAAGTTAGAAATAACAGAAGACATTCAATTTTTGTAACTTTATTTTCATTTAGAAAATAAAAATAAAGGAAATGTATAGCAAAATGTATAAAATAGAACGATGTAAACTTCCGAAATAGCATGAATTATGCAACTATCCAAATTTGAAGCTTAAAACATTTAGCTGAAAAAGCGATTAATAACAAGTTGCATAAAATATTTAATTGAAACTAGTACAGGCTCTAGTACAAAATAAAAAACTAATCCTGACAAAAATAATAGCAATAATCTTCAATTGGACTGCGAAGTAAGAATATAATGAATCACCATAAATATAAAATAATACAAATTGCAGACTTCAGGTCCTTGCCCTTTACTGTTTATACTTAGGCTTATTTGTAAGCCTCTAAATCAGCCAGTTTAAACATTTAAAATAAAAACCTTTCTCAGTTTTTACATTCAAAACTGAAATTGAGATATTGCATCCAATAATGTCACAAATCGAAAAGGCGGATATATTTTTAATCCGCTTACCATTACCGACGGCGAAGGACGATTATATATAATTATTTAAAAAATGACCCTATTATTGCTCTTTTTACCCATGAGCGACAAAAAATTAATTACCTTGTAACTTATCACAACTGCTTTTGAACTTCTTAATTGAATTTAAGTGCCTTATCTGCTCATTAAAATCATTCGTAATCACTATCTTAATCTATATCCATATCTATACTTATAATAAAGCTCAATGTTTGTGTGTGTGTGTGTTGGCGCTCTACAGGCCAGACCATTCACCTTACAGCTACCAAATTTGGCATGTGTATACCTTGGAGGCAGGGAATGTGCACCTGGAGGTTATTTTTTCGAATTTTTAATTAGAATTTTATTTATTTAAAAATGAAGCGACATTTTGGCGTATTTCTGCCATAACTTCCGAAAATATTACCGCACAAAAAAGATTTTTATATGAAGTTAAAGATCAAAAATGTATCTTTTAAATGATACCAATTTTTTAACCTTAAAATTAAGTTTCTATTTTTTAATGAATTTTTAAATAAATATTTTAACTATATTTTTCAACAATATTTTTCGTACAAAATAAAAATAAAATTTAAGCTGCACGAGCACGTTTCGCATTCATGGGAAAAAAATTAGCTTTTTTCAAAGTGTTGCCATCACATTGATTAAAGCTCCAACTAAAAATAAATTAAATCTTTTTGGAAATGAAATCTGCAAAAATATAATTTTCGGCACATGTCTGTAGGAAATGAAACAAATATGAAATATTATTTTTTTATTAAGTTATATATAATTTTTAATAAATTATTTTTTTATTAAATTATATATAATTAAATATTATTTTTTAATTATTTTTATATTATTTAAAAAATAAATTCAAGAAAAATGATTTTATGATCTTTTACACTCCCTATATTATTAATCCAATAAATCAGTTTTATTTTAAGGAAAGTTTTGTTTAATATGAGCAGGATATCCATTCAAATCAGGGCCACACAGCTAATTTGTAAACCTTTAGTAAGACACAGATCTACTAAAATGGTCTAAATGGAAAATGATTATATTTTATGTAACTTCATTCAATAAATGCCCTAATAAATAACGAATTTTTGATTTTACATAAAGCTTCTGCTGTGGAAATCACGATTAACAAAATGTTCTTGAAACACTAATATTTTAAATAAAAATAGTTAATTCCAATCAACTAAATCAACCACTTAAACTGACTGATTTATGAAAATTTAAATATCACTATTCAATAAAAAAAGGATAATTTTAAATTTTCCATCGGTCGTTTCAAAGAAAATACGCCAGTCAGCTTGCAGGTTTCTCAAGATTAATTGGCCTAAGATTATAAAAATGTTGAGTTTTTCTAAATTTTTAACATTGAAAACTTCATAAATAAGTCTTAGTTGATCGTGGAAAATAGAAACATTCATTCATTTATTTAAAATTTGGTGTGTCCAGAATATTTCTCAGAATATGATACCTTACTGCATTAAATTTAGACTTCATAATTTTTGAAATATATTTATAGGCCGGAAAAAAAAATTATTATTCATTTCATTTCAATCCTTTTGAAAGCAAAACTAAAAACTGAATTTTATGCTGAATATGAGACATTTTTGTTGAATTATTGTTTGAGATATTACATAAATTATGAAAAATATTTTGTAGTTAACATAAGACTTAAATACCGAGCGATTCTGTTTGCAATACTCATATTCAATAATAATAATAATAAATAAATAACAATAAAGATGATAAATAAAATAAAATGCTTGGTTTTATTAAAAAACATCTTTATATTAATTGCAATTTCATCATTTCCACTTTAAATTAAAGTTGAAGTTTTACCGGAAATGACAACAAATTAGCAAAATATATATAGTAAATTGAACGAAACGATCTAAAGAACAGAATAAGTTTGGTATGACTATCCAAATTTGAATATTAAATATATTTTGTTTGAGAATCTATTAAGAGACCAGTTACTTAAAATATTTAATTGAAAATTGTAGCGAGCTGTAATACTGGCGAACCGGCTGGTCGCCAAAGGCGGCTAGTAAAATATAAAAGAATAGCGATAAAAGCAAATGCATGTTTTCAGAAGTTTACAACTCCGCTCGTCAAAGACTGTTGAAAAGAAGTCTTGTGGAAAATTACGAATTCTGGAAAATTGCGAATTTTATTTGATTGATTATCTTTTCACAAAAGATTGTTCTTTTCAAATCTCTCAGAATGCGTTGGTTACAAAATGACATCTAGTGAAAGAAGCAGTTTTAATTTTTGAATCAGTATGGAATTAATAATTAGTTTGATAATACTTCATGATTAATTTGATAAATTGATTTGAATGATTAGTTTTTCAAAAAAAAACATTCTAATATTTGCTTTTAATTTCAAATTATTTTATAGCTAAATTTTATACGTCATTTTTTAGATCTATTTGTTGAAAGAAAAAGGTTTCCAAAAGGATTTTATTAATCACCAAATCTTGCCATTTTAAACGAAATTTCTATTCTCTATATACGATGTAAAAAAATTTTTTGTAAGGTATTTAAAAGTAATAATGCCACTCTTCTTTCAAACTAAAATTATGATAGTGGAACCATTGAAAACATGGTTATCAAAGCTATTTACCCTCCATAATCTTTTTAAAAAATGTCTGTTTTAAAATTTGAAATTTCACAGAGGATTTTTTGCTGTTTGCCAGAATTCTATAAGCCTATGCTAATTTGACCAGTCTCGTATTTCTCTATATAAATCTAGATTTATTGACTTTATCATTTTTAAACAAATGGCAAGATAAAAAATCAATTTCTTAATTTTTTTTATGAAGATGATATATTTATTTCTATTTGAAAATCTTTCGATTGTAAATAAAAAGAATTCAGAACAAAACTTTATCAAGAATTCTAAAGGCCAAAATTTTTGAAATTACCGGCTAAAAACCATGACAAACTAGGACAAAATATAGAATATATTTAAATCCATCTTTCTTAAAATTTGAAGAAATGCAGATATATCTCGGTTATAAGTGTCCATATTTCCCTATAGTAAGGTTTATGAAAACACTTATGATGCATAAAAAAAACCAAAAAATGATTTCAAAAAATTCACGAACATTAAAAATACTATCAGAATCGTTAGTACATTAGTTTTTTTTTCAATTAATCTGTAAGAAATATGGGTTATGTTAAACAAATGTATAAACAAATCAGAAATGTCGCTCTTGCTGCCCGTTTAAAATTTTATATAGAACCTATATTTATATCCATTTAAAGACAAATGATTATCAAATTTCGATCATTGCTAATTGAAATTTCAATTTTGATTAGCTGCTGTTGGCGACCAGCCTGATCATGAAAATTATTGACTTTTTAAAACATTCATATGTAAACATGAATTCATATGTGTTTGTGTATATATACTAGCATTTACAATAATAATATAGTATAAAAATCAAGTTAATATGAAAAACAAATAAACCAAATAAAAAATATAACAAAATATAAAAAAGAATCCGGCATGAAGACTTTTTCAAGCGTCACCCTCAGGCAGGGATTCAAAAAAAAGGGATTTTTTTTCTGTTAAGGAAATGCAGACAATTAAGTCTAATAATGATTCCTCGTGACCTGAAAATCCCCTGAAATTAGGCCCAAGAGATATACCATTTTAACAGAAAGGAAAATACAAAACAACAAATTAGAAGAAAAACCACTGATAAGTAAAAATACAATAACAAAAAAAAACAATAAAAACCAAAATATCATAAAATAACACTAAAGTAAAAACGAAAAGGCAACAACATACCATCAGCAGTCAAGGAAATTTTAAGCTATCGATTGTGATTCCTACTTATTAAAAACACAAAGCTAACGGTAATTTAGGTAAAAATTGTAAGCTCCCAGCGCCACCTATTGAGTGATATAATATGCAAGGAAAGTTCTATTTTTTATTTAAACCAAAGGATTAATCCCTTGGCACGAGAAATCATACACGTGTGAAAGGTCACACGTGTATTGAATTGGCTCCTTGCTAGAAATCCTATGTTATATAAGACTAGTGATCATTTGTTCGTCCCTTTTTGCCTTCTGTTTTTGTGCTGCGCTGTGCCTTTTTGTAAATAATCATGTTTACCTCCCGAGAGAGAATAAAACGGAATTAAAAATACCAAGTCTCTTCACTGCTTCGAACCTGCATTCTACTTAAACCAGAAATATGTTCCACACACACACACACACACACACACACACACACACACACACACACACATATATATATATATATATATATGAAACACACCCAAAAGATTTTTGTACATGTTTATTTATTTATTTTATTACAGTTTCCTTTTGTAAAGGACAAGTGTCCCATCACTTTTGTGAGACACCGTATATATAGGAAGAACAACTTTTGTTTTTTGATAACTGTAGTATCTTAGAAGTAAGGCTCTGAAAAAGTAATTTTTCAATACCTAATTTGGACTGTAATTTCAAAAATGTATATTGCCAGATAGTAACTCAAATGAAAAGGAATCTACCTTTGTGTTCCACCTTGCCGAGATAAATTTTTTAAATCTTCATCTTAATAATGGGAAAAGCACATGATTTCATGTTTTGATGAAAGAATTTAATTTTCATGACATTAAAAGTTGACTGTTGTAAATTCTGCATTACACTTAACAATTTATTAAAAATTAAGAAAACATTGTATGGAGATGGAATTGATATCACTAAAGAGACAACGTTTGGAGTATTTTGGAAAAAAAAGTTATCAATTTCCATAGTTAAGTCATAGAGATTTCCCATTTTTAAATGGTTAATCCCTATTTTCGTGCGATAATAAATATGCGATTGTTTTGAAGCTTATTTTTTTATTTCATTTATATTTTTCACCTCTGAGCGAATATTTCTTTTGTTATGTCACATCCAAAATATAGGTTTATTTTTTAACAGCGTTAACCGTATTCTTTATAACCTCATTTTTACGACTTTAACTGAACTCTTACGAATTGTTTTTTCATAGAGTCTGTAAATATTAGAATATAATTTTAATAATACAAAAGATTTCCGAATATTCCAGTAATAGGGAATTGGTGCTCGAATGATTCGATACTGTTGATTTGTTACTTTCAATACCGCAACGCAAGACAGTAAACATTATCATTTATTTATATTGTTAATGTTTCGATATCAAATTTCGAAAATCTGTTGAAGTTTTTTTTTGTATTAACATTTTATTTTGTTGTTATACAAGGTTTGTTGTGAAACTGGACTCATAACTTTAACCATTGTAAGAAATCAGGAGAACAGTCGAGCCACCCATTCTCTTGTCAATTTTCATATCAAACACCATCATGTTAAACCATCGGCCGCCTATTTAAATCACTGAGAATAGAATCCCAGAAACTTTCTTATGCTTACCCTATTAAATGGCTTATCTCTTTCCTTCGCATTGAAATTGTTGACCCTAAGCAAGTGTGTGAAATCCTCGACTGCTCAGATTTTTATTTCCAAGGGCCCTCGTATGAGAATTTTATGTTTTGTGAAATAGTGAAGAAAATTGAGTATATATTTTAGAAACCTTTTTACTTCCTCGTGGGAAAAGTATACAAATAGAAAGAATTATAATCATCAAAAAATTCGAACTCGAAATTTTGACGAATCTTCTTTTTTCAGACCTCCCTGAGTTCAAAAAACACATTTTTGGAATTTTATTTATATGTCTGTCAGTGAAAAATGACAACTAAAAAATATTTGGTGGAAGACGAATGATGGTATATGATCTTTACAGCAAACTTGAAGACTTTCTTATAAAATTGTGAGGGAAAATCTTTTCTGGAAATATACTGGAAAGCACAAAACTCTCAAATGTTGAAAGAAAACTGTGAGCACTCAAAGCCTTCATCACTTCTCTCAAGGTCCACAATTTTATGGGGGTGTGATAGAACATTTTTGTTAAAGAATATCCTAGAAAGTTTCGAAGAGATCACACCTGTTGGTTAAATAAAAGTATTTAATAACATAATATTAAAATGAAAAATTCCTAGCTGAAAGTTTCCTGATATGAATAACATAATATTTATATGAAAAAGGGCTAGTTGAAAGTTTCCTGATATGAATAACGTAATATTAATATAAAATATGCCTATCTGAAAGTTTTCTGATATGAATAACATAATATTTATATGAAAAAGGCTTAGCTGAAAGTTTCCTGATATGAATTCCTGATATGAAAGTTTTCTGATATGAATAACATAATATTTATATGAAAAATTCTTCCAGAAAGCTTTATCACTACTTGAACTAGGCATATGAACAATACATAAGTACATAAGTTTCGAATGAAATAAGATATTTCAGTTTAAAACGATAAGCGTAAAATAAAACGGAATGAAATTGTATCTGATTCAATGGATGTCCGCAAGACCCCTTCGCGAAATGGAAGTGTCCAAAAGTGATTATCTTAGATTCCGAAACGAACAATATATAGTTTTGTAAAGTTGTAAAATCACGAAATTGCACGTAAACAGCTATAAAGGTGTTTTTTTTTCTTTGTTGAAACCATTTAGATTTCGATAATAAAGAACATTTTTTATTATTTTTATTTTTATAATACCGATGTTATCAATTCTCATAGAAAGATTGCGGCACTTTCATAAGAAATCATGGACCTATTTTTCCTCTCATAATCAGCTTTCTTTTCTTTTTTTTTTCTTCTTTGCACAAATGTCAAAATCATTTGAATTTAACAATAACGCACCAATAAATCAAAAACTTTTAGAAATTTAGATTGAAATCTAAATTAACAAGTTCAAAAAACTATTATTATTATTATTAAGATTAAATAGCTTTGTGTTTAAGAAAAGATGATTATCCATAAAACTAATGAAGATAAATGTGTGTTTGGGGTACTTTAAGCCAGGCAGCTACCAAATTTAACATATTATAACTCGGAAGTAGGGAATGTACATTTCAGAGCGAATTTTTTGAAATTTTATTTAAAATTTTAATCAATTAAAAAAATAGCTGCATTTTACCTTTTTCCAGAGATAATTTTTGAAAAATATTATTGCAAAACATTTTTTCACGACACCAATTTAATAAATGGTGTCGAATTTTTTCTGTATTTTATCTCTGTTAATTTTTTTTTCTTGCCTGATTTCCAAGAATAGATTACTTTGTTGCTGTGAAGTTCAAACTATTTTCATTATTTCATCAACTATCTTTATCAATGTCTAAAGCTAAAAAAAAATGTTTCATACCTATAGAATTTACAAGACAAATAAAAAAAAAAGTGAAGTTAAAGTGCTTCAATATTTAAAAGATAGATGAACTGAACATTTACTTTTTTCATAGTGTTATGACATCATGGGATTAATATCCATTAGAAAAGTTCATGTACACGATAAACAAAGAGAATGTAACGCAATTAAAGTAAAACTGTCTTAATGTATCATAATTTCAGGGAATCATGATCAATGTTAAGTCTATACGATTTAAATAAAATTAAATATAATCAATATTTCTAGCGAACCCGCTGGTTATCAAGGGCGAATAGTGTATAATATTTTCCTTTTTATTGTTTGAAATCTAGTTTAGGATGCCAACAATGACAAGATATCAAAGTCAAAAATAGAGATGATTCACAAGATAAGACATACTGTATAATAGAACAATAAACAATTAATTTTTTTTATTACAATTGTTAGTTTTATTCATCAGGACTAAGAAAGCGGTATTTTGAATCGTTTTGGGTCGCTCTTGCCCAATTTCTTTGGATTCTGGAATTCGATTAAGCAGATTTCCAGAGATTCCTTGTATTGTCCAAATTCTGCTTTAGATGGTAAAGGCAGAGTCTTTAGATCGTAACCTTCGACATTTGAATAAAATATCGGTCGAATTTTTTTTTCGGCAATAAAATGATCAAAAATTATTTTACTTTTATTTCTGGCTTCTGGAGCGACAACTTATTAGTTACGTTAACGCAAAATAATTAAAAATTCGAAGAATAACAGAAATAACATAGAATTAAAAAAAACAAAAAGCATCTGTTTTTAGTACTTTTCGCCAGGAAAAATGGATGTTTTTCACAAACCATTTTAAGAAATTATTGCATTTGCTTGATTGAACTAACCTTTGATCTAGACAGAGAATGATTTGGAAGCTTTTGTAAAAAAATGGCGGACCTTTTCAATATACTATTGACATTTATTTAGTCCCCGCGATTTACACTTTGCGATAGAGAGCATCGAATTCTTTGAAATTTCTGACCATACCATTAAGTAGATATTGTTACAAATCTGCAATTCGGCTTCCCAGCATAGTTTGTTCCATCATTGGAAAGAAAGTTTTACAGTCATCTGAATGGGACGGAGTCCAGGTGTGCGTCGGAGGTCCCAGAGCTTGGCGACAAACTTGGAGACCATTTGGCGACTTGGCGACTTGGCGACGAATTTGGCGAATTTGGCGCCAAAATAGATAATACCCGAAACTTCGAGAATTTTCCCGATCCGTCCAGTAGGAGATACGCCTCGAACGTTCCTGATTGGTTGAGAGGCTTCTAGCCCCGCCTCCTGAGACCTATAAAAGAAAGCGGCCGCCGCTGCCAAAGGAGACGACGGAGTAGTCCGAAGACGGAGCAGAAAAGCCAGAAGTCAGAGTGGACGGAGTGGTCGAAGAAGAGTAAGCGGAACCGACGGAGCGAAGTCAGTAAACCGAGTCGGAGAAGTAGAAGACGGAGTAGTCGGAAGCGACTGAGTCAAGCTAGTGCTGAACTGAGCTGTGCGCTACTGTCTGCAGTAGATTCTGGTTGTATGCTGCTGTTTGTGCTGTTGTATGCTACACGTCTCGGGTGAAGATAATCGTCTTCTGTGCTGTATATAGTTGTCGCTTTGTGCTGTCCTGTGTCTTCGTGTAAATAAACGTCGTTGTTCTTTTTCCATTGCCGCCTGATTATTGAGCGTTCTCCACACCATATAACTTCCACTATCCAAACGAACCCCGGCAGAAATTTCGCAACAATATCTATTCTCGAACGACTGCAGACATAACGATTTATCAGGGGCAATAATATATCAGAATTATCAGAGTAAAAAGAACGACAAGGAACTCCGTTAGAACGACAAGATTTATGAAAAAATAATAATAATAAAATGTGTAAAATAAAAGAAAACGATTTGAAAAAGCTCGAGCAGATGTTTTTAATAAAAATAACAAATTCATTTACTAAGAAAAACAAAAGGGAAAAACCCTTCTGGATCACTTTAAAAATATCATTAATATGTTTTGTTAATTATTATGTCACAAAATAATTTTAATTATACGAAATTAGAAACAGATTTTGATTATATTCTTAAAATCAATAATTTATTCGCTATTTTTTATTTTCAGTTCTAAAAAATTCTTGAATAATTGATTTTATTTAGAATAAATTCAGTAAGAGTAGCTAAAAAATAAATAGGGTAACTGGAGGTGAGTTGTAACAACAGTTGGTAAATGTTTAAATTATAAGAATATGAAAGACTTCTCATTTAGAGCTGCTTTTTTATAGTATAGCTATTTATACATAAATATAAAAATTCGGTAATTTTGATGATTTTAACGCAATATTTTTTCAAAACAAATCAGCTGTTACAACTTGTCTCTTTCTTGGGACAAGTCGTAACAATAAGAGCAACAATATTTAAAAATATCTTTTTCGTTAACTTTCTATTATTAATTGAGACAAAATAGACGCCTACTATTATTATTATTTGGCATGGTGACGATGAATGATATGAAGTGCTTTATAGGAAAAGAAATGATAAAATTATTTAAACCTTCAAAGTAAAAGTTAATATTTAACAAAACTGAAATTGATGCAAACAAATGACAGATCGTTTTCTCTCACAAACTGCTGAAAATTTGTTGTAATATTTGGAAACTAAATATTACAACTAGTCTTCGTCATCAGAGTTGATCAGCCATTTTATTTTCATGCCAAGAACATAGTATAGCTAATACTTACACCACTCTGATAAGCCAACTTTCTTACTTCAAATTAAGCAATATAAAGTAAATATTCGAATTTTCGCAAATAAGAATATATTTTCTTTTCTTCCGTAGACGTAAATATTAATCTTGGTTTAGCATATCCAGCAGTAAGATCTTTTTAATATATCTATGCAGAAGCAAGTAACAAATATTGAATAATGCAACTGCAATTCTAATATTTAATATTTCTTTCTGACTAAGATAACAGCTAACTCATATATATATCACGAATTCTTGAAGTCCGCTTAAATTTTCTTTTATAGTTTTTCATTCTAAAGCAAGAAATTACTAGGTAGAATCGTTCAGATTTTTTACTTTTTCGTATACGTATTATAGAGAAATTCGAACTCAAGATTCTGAAGAATTTCCACTCCTAGAGTTCGAAAAACATATTTTTTAGAAAATGTCCGTCTGTCTGTGACAAAAGCAACTCAAAAATCTCTTTACAGTCATATACGGAATCATACGGTCATTATACGGAATACGTAGATTTCTTTCAAAATTTGAGTCAAATTTAACGACAGGAAGTCTGTTTGTCCTGTTACTCGAATATAAGTTAAAACGATAACTACGAAACGGTGAGAGCCAAATAAATAAAATTCGGTGCACAGATTTAGCATCAATAGTTTAGGCATCTATCAAATTTTGAGCCAAATCCGTCAATTGACTGCCTGCTGATCTGCTGATTACTTTCATAAACATGTAAACGCGGTAATTCAAAAATAGAATGACTTAAATATATCAAATTCGGCATGGCATTTTGTCACTATAAGAGTAGTCTTGTTTCAGTTGTTCTGGAAAAACGTGCCTAAAAAGAAAATTCGATTTCAGAATACTATTAGCGACATACCAAGGATTAATCGAGGAGAAACACACCAAGGATCACATGATAGATTCATTAAAAATTCTAAATTCATGCCAAAGATTGGCATGTTCTAAATGTTGTACGCCAATGACAAGTCAGGCGTTCTCTGAAATAACAACTTTATGAAAGAATGCGCGAGAAAGCGTTCGGGAGATTTCTCCCGCTGGTAATTTGTTCTGTAATCACTTTCATGCTATCTATTAATTTCTCCGATGCAACCTCGTACTTGAGGGCCGCGATGATCAGCTGGTAAGGTCTCAGCTGTGGAACAGGAGGGTTTCATGTTCGAGACTATTCCACTGAAGAACTATCACGCAAGCGAGTCTGGACGTTAAATCCATTGGAGCCAAACGTCCTCCCGCTGATGGGGTGGTGAATTTGGGGGAAGGGGTGCCAGATCAGGTGTCATTCTCATCATCTGACCGCATTTCAAAATTACGAGGTCCGCACCAAAATGGTCCTAAAGTTGCTTTAAAACAGGATGTCAAGCTAACTAAAGGTCCGTACTAAAATGGTCCTAGTGTTGATTTAAAACAGTACGTCAAGCTAACTATAGATCCATACCAAAATAGTCCTAGTGTTGCTTTAAAACGGGACGTCAAGCTAACTAATGGTCCATACCAAAATAGTCCTATTGGTGCTTTAAGACGGGATGTCAAGCTAATTAAAGTTCCTTACCAAAATATTCCTAGTGTTGCTTTAAAACGGGACGTCAAATTAACTAAATTAAACTAATGCAACAACGTACTCAGGTTTGGCGCGTTTTAATGTGATTGGTTGATATCTTCTCGATATAATTTATTTTTCTTTCAATCGATCAGCAATTGTTCACAAATTATTTTAACAAGAATAATGAACTGTCACGGTAACATGTCAGTTAAAACAAGATGTCTAACTGCACAAATCGAGATACGAGGAAACGGCGTATTACAGCTTACCCCATCGTAATGGTTCGGATATTTATACTGATTTATAAATTAATATTGCACTTTTTAAAATTATAATTGTATCATAAGGTTTTAAATTGTATTTTATAACCTTATGTAGCTTTATACATAGATAAAATAAATAATAATTTTTCTATGAGATCAATTAATTTACCTTAAATCAAAATTGTCGAAATATTTTATCCTTTAACGAGACAGAAAGGAACACGTTTACGCAATTTCTCATTGCTCTTTTCAGAAGGGAATTAATTGTGTATATTTAATAGGTTCAGTCATAAAACTCATATTTAATAAAATTTCTAACAAAGTGTTTTTAAAAATCACTGCGTAAAGCGTGTGTTATAACTTCTCCCTTTTACAATTAACACTCTCTTCCCTGTTGTCACTTTAAAAGTTTGTAGTTCGTTTTAAAATGACACTAAAATGATTTATTAGCATTAAAAATACTTTTAAAGTACAATATGTGCTTTTAAAGTCACACTTTAATTAAATTCTTTAATCCATGTTTATTTTTCGCTTGTTTTTAATTTTTAATTCTCATAAAATTAGTTATTGTCTGTGTACAACTCAATAAGCGAAAACATTAGAAAATAAATAACAATAACACTTTAGTTGTTATAACTACTTTGTTTGTTTGTGTTACCATATTGGCGATAAACTCAATTAGCAACACAAACAAATTTCAACTTTATTCGTGTGTTGAATTTTTAATTTTTCATCCTTTAATTAAATTTTTTTTAATTCAATAAAAGAAAGGTTCAAACAAAATCTCACTAGTTTATACTTGGAACGAATTTTATATTTGAAAAATGAAATCAAATACATAATAAATGCTGATCTTGCAGTGTGTTTACAAATTTTATAGCTAATTAAAGCTTTTTTTGGATGCTGCAGTAGACATATACTTACATTTTTCATTGGTTTTAATTAATTAATTAATTTATTATTATTATTATTGCTTTTAAATTTTAAATTAAAAGATTTGTTATAAAAAAAGCGACTTCATTTTTTAATAATAAGCTTTACTGAAGAAAAAGTCTCAAAAATATCTGTCACCAAAATAAAATGTCGAAAGCCTTGCACTTAAAAAAAACTTTTGAAATATTTTTTAGTTAAAGTGAAATAACTTTTAACTTTTGTTTATGATCCTGATACCTCCATTCCAAAAGACCTGAAAATGAATATTTTCTAGCAACACTTATGACCATTAAAGTGTTAAATAATAGATGCCTAGACATAATGTTAAATAACCGAAATTCTAATAATATCTTCAAACGCTGTATCGAAAATGCAAAGATGAGCATGTTTCCCTGAAAGTATTTTAGTTTATCGTTAATTACGGAAATTAGCGAACTTATTATAAGTTTAATGAAAACCATTGATATATAATTTAGAGAATAAACAGAACAGTGATAAAGCATGAGTGTCAGATATCCAATCGTTGGAGGACAAAAGATTATTCATGAAATTGTAGAACAAAATATGAAACAGGTTACTCAGCTTATTTACACAGAAGAAAAAGACAGCCTTTGGATAGTGAAACATGTCATGGATTCTATATTTTGAAGCTATTTTATAATATTAACGTACATTTTAACACGATAAGGCGGCATACTTTTTTTAATCGCGTCATGCACACACGACAAAAATGTAAGAATTCTTTCAAAATTTGGCACTGGACTGGTTTTTGGACCTAGAGTAACCTAGTTTGTTAGGGCTAAATAAGAAAACAGATTTCAAAATAATTTTTGATTGGACATTTAGTTCAGAGTATATTGTTGGACCATGAAAACTTTTTCAATATTTTAAAACACAAGAAAAAAAATTAGCTTTCCAATGATACCAATGTTATTTTACTAACAATTAATACGTTTTTATAGTTTTTAGACCCAATTTCTAAATGAGCTTAATAACTCTAAATTTAAACCATTTTTATTGGCTTTATTTTACTTTCTTAGTATTTTTTACTTTCTCATGTAAAGAAAGTATAATAATCGTCAAAAAATTCGAACAGGAGATTTTCATGAAACTCCGTATTTTGACCTCCCTGAGTGCGGAAAACACATTTCTAGGAAATGCCCGTCTGTCTATCTGTGACAAAGATAACTCAAAACCACTTGCAGCTAGAGTAATAAAATTTGGTATCTGTTCTTTATACCAAATTTGCAGGTTTCTATTAAATTTTGAATAAAATCCGATTAGAGGAAGTCTGTCTGTCCGGCTGTTCGGATATAATTTAATACGGTAATTACTAAACGGAGAGCGCTAAGTAGATAAAATTAGATGCACGCAATTAAAATCTATCGTATAGACACCTATCAAATTTTGAATTAAACTGCCAAGGTGTTGGCCATCTGTCGGTCTGTACTTTCAGAAAAATGTAAACGTGATAACTCAAAAAGGTAGTGACTTAAAAATATAATAACAAAGATATCATTTCTTTTTTTAATTTTCAAGAATGAAAAAAAAAATCATGCAATTAAATATTCTATCAAACATTGAAAACTTTACGTATCTCAGGGTAACAATAAAATCAATTTTTGGAAATTCATCACAAAAAAAAATTACGCGAATATTAAATTAGTAAAATTTAAAAGATTATTTTGTGAATTTTAAGATGACTTAAAAATCATCTTTGCGTTATAATATTTTTGAAAGTCGTTGTTAAAAAACATCAAAACTTCTTATTAATTTATAATTAATTTATAATTTTATTAAAATTTCAAAAAAATCGCTACGAATTCCAAGCATACCTATAGATATACACATAAAAACAAAGACCTACACAAGATCATCTTTATTAGTAGAGACTTTAGAGGATTATTTGTTAAAAAATTCTGTGGTTCAAAAACAGCAATAAAAAATTCAGAGCACTTCAGTAGGAAAACAGTTTTCAACTAATAAAAAATTGAAACCCGCTATCGCAAATTTCAAGTTATCGTGTGAGAACATTATTTTTTTAGGTCAGGTGGTATCAATCCGACAAAAAAACATCATGTTCTCAGTTGACTCATATTTCGCAATTACCAACATTTAGAAAAATGATAGTTTTCTGTCATGTCAAAATCAGTAGAGTTCTTAAATTTTATTCTTAAGGCCAAAATATTGAAAAACCAGTTTAAACCGGTTTAAAACAATCACGTAACTATCAGATTACGCACCCGTCGATATTTAGAAAATAATGGTATTTTTCATCTCAAAATCGTGTGCCTCATTCAAATCGTTCAACGGGGATATATGTGTTCCTGATCTATGCCATGCCTTCTGTACTTAAATATCGTGTAGGAAACATCATTGGCATAAGTCACACGCAAGGTGCCACGAAATTCAGAACTGTCTGACTTCGAGAAAATAGTAATGGTTTGGATATCATACAAATAACTGATCTTTAAGGGACATATCTAATGAGTTAAACAATCCAAAATCGACAGTGACTTTTGTGATTAATAAGTGGAAAGTTAATGGCTATTTTCGGAATATGCTTCGACCCTGCAGACCCACAAAAATTAGAGAGAGGGGCCGAAGAATACTGTCCCAAGAAATTTAGAAAAATGGCACCAAACGGATGGCCCACATACTCCAAGAGTTCCAAAAAGCATCCGGGACTGTTGCTTCAATAAATACCAACCGAAAAGAAACACAACTTGTTTGGTTTTCATGGTCGTTTTGCCGCCATAAGCTTTTGATTACACAATCCAACCTTGCTGATCGTTTGAAGTGTGCAAGGCACGTCGTTATTGGACTGTAGACTCTATGGAATGATGAATCAAGTTTGATTTTGGCGTACGCATGGACAACGCATGTTGGTAGAATGCATTGTGCCTAAATAAAGTTTGGCGGAGATGGAATTATGGTCTGATGATGTTTCTCGTGGTGTGGAATTTCTTCTACCTCACCATTTTTGCCAACATTGTGATTCCTACTCTGTGGCAAATCATTGGATCATTATTATTTCCAGGATGACAACGCCACTTGTCGTCCTGCAAGATCCACCATGGATTAGTAAGAGGACAATGGGGCGAACCGAGAGGACTGGTCTGTCCCAAGTCCAGATTTGAATCCTTTAGAAAACTTCAGGGACGAGTTGAATCGCCGAATTAAGAGGTGCAGCAACAGTCCAAAATCGGTGAAAGAACTTACATGTCTTCTCCAAGCCGAGTGGAAGAAAATACCAGTGTCCATCATAGAAACATTTGTGTAATGCATGTCCCGTAGGGTTAAAGCTGTAATAGCCTCAAGCGGAGGCGCTACCAACTATAAAATATGATAAATTGTGTTTATCTTTTTTAGCATAGGTGTCCAATTATATATATATATATAGTTGTAACTTTTTGTTGGCGATAAGACACCAAGTGGGACAACTTTCTTCATCATATTCCAACAATCCTAAAAGAGAAAAATTGATGGGTGAAATGCGATTTATCGTCAGTTTTCTTCCCGTGTATTTTGAGGATTCGAAAATCCCAAACCAAAGCTACATCATGTCTCCCATGATAATAGAAGAAATAGTATAATTTTGTGCACTCAATTGTATTCAGAAAAAAATGACACTGTTTAAAAATGTACATACTTTTAAATTTCCTGACTATTTCTTACTTGCTGGGATTAATCAATTATTGTTAGAACAAAAAAAAAATTAAAAGAAAATTGTTTAATGTTTAAAAATAAACCATATCTTCACATCTTCATAATTAAAAATAATAGAATATTCTGTAATGAAATATATCAATGAATCGATTTGAATTGTTTTATAACAATGAAGCATATTACTGCGAAATAAAAAAAATAGATTAAAAAATGATATCGATAATTAGATATGAATCTAAATTCATATCAGTGAATCAATAATAATTATAATTTTGAAGTTAAGCTAAATTCATTTTTGTCCTATAATGTTTTCGGTAGTTAGGGTTAACAGACAATGTCAAAACGTCAGATTGTTACTTGATTAATTAAATTCTCATTAAGAATTTAAAAGGGTAATTTTTAAAATGAACCAGCGAGAGTGGTCTCCTATACTCTTTAATAAAGGTGTTATTCTATAGAATGCTTTGCATGGCATTAGTGTACAATAGTTATGAAATATTAACCTTTGGTGTGAGTATAGCATTATTACTGAATCTATAGTATGATCTTTGGAAAAAAATTTTTGCCATTAATTCATGACATGCCCTTAATACTATCCGGAAATAGAATTTTGTTTTAGATGAGTTTTTCCCTTCCGATTAAAACAAAAATTTGACACAAAATTGTATTTATAATCACAAAATCCCATATCAAATTGGATGTTTAAGAGTTTTAGAGCCATCGAATTTACATATATCTAAAAGTACAGTCCGACAGACGGTCAATACCTTGTTGGATTGGGCTCAAAATTCTATAAGTGTTTACACTGTAGATGCTAATTCTGAGTACCGAATTTTATCTATCTAGATCTCTTCGGTTTTTAGTTATTGTATTAACTTATATATGAAGATCTAGACAGACAGACTTCCTCTCAACGGAATTTGCTCAAAGTTTGAAAGAAATCTTCAAATTCGGTTTAGAGAAGTTTTACCAAATTTCATCCGTCTAGCTCAACGCGGTTTTTAGTTATCTTCATCACAGGCAGACAGATTGGGAGATATTTTCCAAAAAATGTGTTTTTCGAACTGAAGGAGGTCTAAAACGTGGAGTTTCGTCTAACTCTCGGGTTCGAATTCTTTGACGATTACTTTTGTATACAACGTATACGAGAAAATAAAAATGGTGCGAAATTAATTTTTATTTTCTAGTATATTTGACTGTAATGGTAGAAGAAAACATAAAAATATCGCTTAACTTTTAATTAATTAAATTCTAATAAAGAATTTTAAAAATCGGTCAGAGGAATTATTTCAATCCTACACAGTATATCGGCGCACATTTGGTAGTTATAGATCTTATTATTGGTTTTGTGCAGTGTTAACGCGCACACGTACGCACGTACTCATAATTCCCTTTATTATTTGTATATACAGTGGGTCCCCAGAAAAGAGTGCAAGCCTTTATTCCCTTAACCATTCTAATTACTCGTAGATACATACTTCCAGTTGCAAAGTGTCGTAAAACAAGATACACAGTTATGTTAAATAACTTTAACTTCTGTTGAGTGCAATGATTAAATGTTTTTAAAAAAACTGAATTTTTAAGGCCCCTATATTGGAAAAGTGTCAATATTATTCTTATAACATTTATGCGCATGAAAAGTTTCATGCTTCTGTAAAATTTGCTAAGATATAAAAAGATAAATTTACTGTCTTAAACCATTTTTATTTCATTCCTCTGACCATTACTGGAAGGAGATTTTCCTTGCAACTTTCAGGGATGATATGCATATCACAAATGTTTATTAAAAGGGCAGAATCAGAAAATTAAATCTGATGTATTAACTTTTATTAAATTTTAATAAATGGTCAATCAATACCTCGACGTGTTCAAACTGAATACCTTCGTCGCTTTTATAAAATCACATTATTTTAATAATACTTGAGCATTTTTTAACGAGATCATCATTTAGGACTTAAAGGCAGGCTTTTAATTTTCTCATATATGTAGTATAGAGAAAGTACAATACAATCGTCAAAAAATTCGAACTCCAGATTTTAACGAATCTCTACATTTTAGACCTCCTTGAATTCTAAAAACACATTTTTTAAAAATGACTATCTGTCTGTAATAAAGATAACACAAAATAGCTTTGAGCTAGATAGTTGAAATTTTGTATACGGTCTTTACACCGAATTTGTAGATTTCTATCAAATTTTGAGTAAACCTGCTCAGAAGTCCGTTTGTTCTAATATATGTTAATCCGATATGTGATGTGATTTGTGAGGTTTTTTGGCGCAAGAGCCACATTTGACTAAGCTGCGCCAAGTTAATCCAATAAATACAAAACAAAGGGAGCTGGATAGATAAAATTTGGCGCACATATTTAACATATTTAGTGTAGACACCTATCAACTTTTAAGCCAAATTCGACAAAGGGTTGAGTTATTGTTTTTCTGTGCTTTCAGAAACATACAAAAGCGGTAATTCAAAACCGCAATGACTGAAATATATCAAATTTGGTATGAAAATTTGTGACTACAAGTACATTGTTTTTATCTAATTTTTGTTTCATTCGGTTGAGAAAATGCACGTAGTATTTTAAACACGTGTATAAATATAGGTAGAAAGACATAGTATTTATACACGTAGTTATTATACACGTAATAATAAAATACACGTAGTATTTTAAACTCGTGTATTTTAATCACTATGTAAATTACTATTCGATTTTTTAATACTACTAAATGCATGCCAAAGATTAATCGCCAAAATTCTCGCCAAGGATAGCATTACAGATTCAGTAAAAATGTTAAATTCACCGACAAAAATTAACATTTAGTAACTATTGTAGGCCATTGCCTTGTAAGGCATTCTCTGGCATGACAAGCTTATTAGAGAGTACATGAGAAAGTATTGAGGATGCTCTCATGCCGGTTTAATTCGTAGTCGGCAATCTACACAGCAGGTATTGACAAAATAAATCCATCCCTTAAATTATACTGCATAATGCTAATCAAAACTAACTGATTACATCATTCAGAATTCAGCATATTGTTGTACAAATAAGGATGTAGAGATCTACAGTCTGGTATTTAGAAGGCCATCACAAACATTCACATTCATGTTTATTATTTTTAAAAAAAATTCAGTGGTACGACAGCCCATGTGGGTCAAGACCTATAATACCCATATCTGCTTTCTTGACTGAAGGCCCTGAGGCATGTTTATTATTAGTAGAGATTAAATATCTAGCTTAAATAAGTTAAAGTAATAAAGAGTTTTAAAAATTAGATCCGAAAGTATGCTAATGTTCCAAATCAAGAGGAACTTCATAATATACGGTGGTTTTATTATTGCCGCAATAAGTTTAAAAAAATAGATATTTATCTTTAAAATGAAAATAATTGAATCACTATGCATATAAAATTAAATGTATGTATAATGTTTTTCCAATTATTTGCTTTGGAATTAGTTAAATAGGAAAACATTCCACCATCCAAAAAGAAAAAGAAAAAGATTGTAAAAGTTTTTACTCTACAGACAATATTTAAGTATCCAAAATATTTTAAAATGAGTTATTCATATTTCAAACTCATAATTGGTAGTTTTTAACAATTTTCTCTGGAATTCATTATTCTACTATCCAAAGAGAAAAGCGAAAAAACACACACACACACAGACACAACTCATTTAATTTCTTCTGCAGATCAAGAAGTTTTCTCTATCTGCAGATGAAATTTGAGTTTTCAAAATATTTAAAAAATTTAGTCAAATTTCAAACCTTACATTCTGAAATTTAATTTGGATTATTTGCTTTCGAATTCGCTAAACAGGAAACGTTCTACCTTTTAAAAAAGAAATGTGAGCAAGTGCGATCTACAAGGTGTTTTCTCTCTACAGATTGCATTTAAGTAATCAAATACTGCGTTATGTAAATTTCAAATTCACATTATGTAACTTTTTTTAGGATTTTCTCGGTAATTCATTAAACTAGAAAATATCTTAAGATCGAAAAAGACAGGTAAGTAAACAGAATCACCGCGAAATTTTCTCTGTTTGCAGATAAAATTTAACTATTCAAAATATTTTAAAACGAAATCATATTTCAAACTTCTCACATTGTAATTTAATTCCAGCTATTTGCTTTGGAATTCACTAAACAGGAAAACATACTACCTTCTAAACAGAAATGAGAGTAAGGACAACCACCATGGAATTTTCACCCTGCAAACAATGTGTGAGTATCCAAAGTATTTTAAAATGGGTTAATGAAATTTAAAACTCCATATTTTGTAAGTAATATTATATTTTGATAAAACGTCACACACACCTTTCCTTTAGAGTAGAGTGTATCCATGGTAACTGATAAACGATGAAATAATTATTATCATCTTTAATATCCCAAAATAGTCAAAAATATCATAAGCAAGCTGATAGTCTTTTATCAGATATTATAGATTCTGTTTTAGAAAATATATCTAGAAAAAAAAAAGATAAGCGAATAGACATAAAAGGCGACCTTCCGTATTCGAAAAATTATGCATTTATCTATGAAGAATGACGTAAAATTATATAGAGTTTGAAGGTTGTTCGATAAGTCAGTGCAAAGTGTAAGAAAACATAATATTTTAGAGATAAAAAATATTTATTTTTCAATATATCTGTTCGAGATTTATATATTTAATTCAGTAATGTTGAATTTGGATATTTTATAGCAATTAGTGTACTTTATTATGTCCCTGTTTTATAATTGGACAATTCGAGCACGACTATAATATTTGAAAAAGAATTTGATTTAGTATTTTTTTATTTTTTATTTTGGGAACTTTGTGGCAAATGTATATGTTCTTATTCATTTATTCTTTGATGCATATATAATGGATAAAAATGATTAAATAATACAATTATTGAAAAATTAACCGTAATTATTTGTTAACGATTGATTAACGTACAAATTAAAACATTGAATAATTGTGTTGTAGTTTAAATTAATTTATTAATTAGTAGTTTAAAAGATAACAAAAAGCAGCAAAAAGTATAAAATTATAAATTATTATTTTCTACTTTTGGTGAACTAGATTCTTAGCCCCAGATTATTGAATTTTAGGTTGCTAAATGATTTACATAGAATGCACATTTTTTTTAAATAACCAAGTTATATGATATTACTTAAAAACACAACTTCAATGGAATCAGTTTATTACAAATTAAAAAGTATGCAATATAAAATAGCCTTCGGGAGTAGTCTCCATAAAATTATCTCGCATACTCTCTAATAAAGATGCCATCCTAGAGAACGCCTTGCATACCTTTGATGTACAATAATCATGAAATATTAACATTTGGTGTGAATCAGCATTTTTACTGAATCTATCGCATAATCCTCGGTGAATTTTTTAGCGATTAATTCCTGGCATGCAATTAATAGTATCCAAAAATCGAATTTGTGTTATAGGATTGTGCAAGCGAATGTGACGCACGAAGTTGCTAAGTCGTCCTCTTGGCTCTAGATGGCGCTACTGAAAGAACAGGAGGCGCTCACTCTGCTTAACCCTTTAAAGGGCCATTTTTTTCTAGTCATATTATGTTAAAATACTTTTAGGCTTGAAATTAGAATAAGAAAAGGGATTCATTTTACTTATTAGATAAATTTAATTTGATTAATTAATTAATTTGGTTCATTAATAATTAAGTAACAAATCGAGACATATCGTTTTGTGTAAGATAAAGAACTGAAGCCTCTAAGTTTCTAAAAAAATTTGTCAGAACTTATGTCAACCTACATAATTTCATACAAAGATTGATAAATTTAGTGGGAAGCATACTTCCCACGGCCCTAGAAAGGGTTAAAATGCTGACAGATAACTGTCGGTGGACTTCTAAAGTGCCATAAGTCACAACACAGCAATAGTAATCTTTAAAAAATTCGAACTCTGTTTTAACGATTATCCTCGTTTTAGACTACCCTGAGTTCTTCAGTCTGCTCGTCTGTCTGTCTGGGATAAATATAAAATAAAAGATAAATATAAAATATTTTTAGTTAGACCTTTAAAATTTGGTGCGCGATTGCCATCAAATTTTAGTATCAGAAAACAGTAATATCTGTTCAGAGGAGGTTCATTTGTACAGTTGTTCGAATATAAGTTAACATGATAATTACAAAATGAAAAGAGCTAGATAGATAAAATATTTACTCAGATTTAACTTCTATAGTGCAGGCAACTGTCAAATTTTGAGCCAAATCCAACAACGGGTGGATTGTCTGTCGGTCTGTAATTTCAGAAATAAGTAAACGCGATCATTCAAAATCATAGTGAATTAGATATATCACATTTGGTATATAATATTGGGACTACAATTGTAGTTTTTTGTCAAATTTTTGTTTCAATCGGCTGGAAAAAAACTTGTCTAAAACAAAAATTCGATTTTAGGATACTATTAACCGCATGCCAGGAATTAATCGCCAAATACTTCGTCAAGGATGACAGGTCAGATAACAAAAATTAATATTTCGTGACTATTGAACGGCAATGCCATACAAAGAGATATTTGGAGAGACAAATTTATTAGAGAATATGGGAGAATGAATACGTATTCCTCTGCAAACTTAAATTAGCAACATGTATAAGAATAGAAACACTTTTATTCTCGTTATTTTAAAAGCCTTAGTGTGTAGAAAATTGTAAAGGGAAAAAAAATCTACCCTCCGTCTAATTTAAACGCTTATTCTTATAAGATAAATTGTATATAAACTAAATTGACTTACTTCATTAATTCATTTCAATTTAATGATATATTTCCGAGCGGTAGGAATAAAAATTATTTTTCATCGATCTCTATAATAGCAGACGATCTCGAAAGTGTAGATTGGCAACATTTTTTACTCTCTTGTCATGCATCAAAAAATCTTCAGTAACTTAATTGAAAATACAGATACATATTTAAAATTACACAGGCGCATTTAGAAAGATTCAATTTATCATATGAACCTATTAAAAAAATTCTATGTTTTAGTGATTTATTTCGGTACGGTGAAACTGATGGAACTTCATTAATAAAAAGACATCAAGCTGAAAAACAATTATCGTGTTAGCATAGAATTAATCAAGAAAAATTTTATCCACATATTCTATGAAATGATGCGTTATTAGGAAAGGAAATTCAAAGAATCAGAGAAAAATTAAATTCAAAAGAATTTCAAGGAATACGATTCATTAAATTTTCTTCCATTATAAGAAACATTTTATTGCTGAAAAATTCAAATTCAAATAAAAATTCTTCAAATTTAATATTCTTACTAATTTTTAACATTTTCAAAGTAGTAATGAGATAAAAATTGAAAATTTATAAGATTTAAAAAATATTTCAGTTATTTCTTCTATCGTGCTGCCATCTGGTGTTGAACTGTGCAGTAAAGGAATTATAAATATATATATTCCGTTTAGTGTAAGTATTCTAAATTCGCATGTTCAAATTTTTATTTTATACTCTCGGGCATTTAGAATATAAGTAGCAAAGAGAATAATATTGAAGAAACATTGTCTTTGCCGTTAATTTCTAAAAATATTGCTAGGCGAAAATGAATTTTTCACTGTTTTAGAATTTAAAAAAAATGTTTTTTAATGATATAAATTTAATAAATGCACAAATTTTGGTGAATTTTGAAATTTTTTTAAAAATATCTTTTTACCTAATGTCTAAGAAGATTACATTGTAGTCTTGAAGTGCAGTCGGTTTCGTTGCGTCATCAAATATCTGATAGAATGATTTTCTGCACCTCAGAGCAATTTGTTTGAAATTTTAATTGGAATTAAATTAATTAAAAATTAAGCTGCATTTGAAATATTTTGCGCCAACTGCTAAAAATGTTATTTCAAAAAAAAATTTCCATCATTGCAAAATTTTTAAAAAAATTGCCCATTTAATGATATAAATTTAATAGTTGTATGAAGTTCAGTTGAATTTTGACAATTTTTTTTAAATATCTTTTTAACTAATGTTTGACAATAGATTACATTGTTGCCTTAAAGTGCGATCAGTTTCATTGTTTCATCAGCTAGCTGATCATATGATTTCCCTCATTTATTAAAAGTTAACGAACAAGGTTTCTGCTTAATATCTGTGTAATTTATGTTAGATTTATAAAAAAAATGAATTTACAATCTCACCAAATTTATAAGAAATGTGAACAACGCATTTATGCTCTTAGTAGTTCCATGAGGTCACGTGACTGGCATCCATTAGAAAGCTTTATACATGTTACCGTTAAAGTGTAAAATTCAGTAATTTCATAGTATAACTAGGTATTTCATGAAATAACGAGACAAGCCAGTTAAAGTATACAGGGTGTTGCCGAATTCGACCGACAAACTCAGATGGGTGATAGTAGGCATCAAGAGGATAAAGAATCACCATACAACATGGGGTCGCAAACAACGCTTAGGGGGGGGGGGAAATCGCAAGAACATAGGGAGTCGGAGAACTGTTGGAAACTGTAAAAAAATAATAAAAAAATAAAAAAGGGTGTTTTAAATATGAATTTTTTTAAGTGAAAGCACATTCTTAAAGGTTGTTTTCCATGTAAGAAACATGCCGATATGATGAACCAGGGGGTCGTAAATTATTGAAAGCGAAAAAGTAGTTAAGAACCCTTATCTTCAAAAATATTTAAACTTTAAGAAAAATAAAAGTTTGGAAATATGAAGAATTTTATACTCTTTAATTTGATATAAGTCTGTTGTGTGAAAACTCAGTAGGTTTTAAGATATTCAAGAAAAACTGAAATGTTTGCCTGGAAACATCGCTGCACCACCGGCACCGATGTTTACAGAGGATGTTGCCAAATTCGAAAGGTAAATTTAGAGAAGTGATAGTAGGCATTAAGAAGATGAAATATTGTCATAAAACATAGGGTGGCAGGAGACGTCTATTCTGTGAAACTCGCAAAAACAGACATTTAAGGGACAATTAGCATGGTGAATAGAATGGGCCTATGAATGCGAGGATTTGGAACAATGTAGTCGAGTAGAAGAAGCTTTCTCGTATGTAAATTTTCCATGCGTTCGAGGAATATAAAAGCAGCGAGCATTGCAGAATTGATGGTTCAATGAATATTGTGACGAAATTTTCTTTACCGGGGTTCGTTTGGATAGTGGAAGTTATATGGTGTAGACAATGCTCAATAATCAGACGGCAATGGAAAAAGAAATAACGACGTTTATTTACACGAAGACACACAGGACCGCACAAAAGCGACAACTATATACAGCACAGAAGACGATTATCTTCACCCGAGACGTGTAGCATACAACCAGAATCTACTGCAGACAGTAGCGCACAGCTCAGTTCAGCACGAGCTTGACTCAGTCGCTTCCGACTACTCCGTCTTCTACTTCTCCGGCTCTGACTCGGATTACTGACTTCGTCGACTCGACTCCGCTGCTCTCTAACTCGGACTACTCCGTCGTCTCCCTCTACTGGCTTCGTCGTCTCCCTCTGGTAGCGGCGGTCGCTTCCTTTTATAGGCTTCAGGAGGCGGGGCTAGAAGCCTCTCAACCAATCAGGAACGTTCGAGGCGTATCTCGGTTCCTACTGGACGGATCGGGAAAATTCTCGAAGTTTCGGGTATTATCTATTTTGGCGCCAAAGTCGCCAAATTCGTCGCCAAGTCGCCAAATGGTCTCTATGACCTCGACGCACACCTGGTCCCATTTTGCAGCTCTTTGCCTATACCCCATCGACAAGCACGCGATCAATTGCAACTGAATTGGGTATTCGGCACGCTTGATGCTTGGTGTCACACAGGAAGATGCGCTCTTTCGTGCAAGAATTTTATTCTCAGATTTTATCTCAGGCCTGTTGGTTGGTCACTACTTTCCCCGGACCCAATTCCTTGGATTTCTTTTTCTGGGTCACTTGAAATCTCTTGTTTATCAGACACTTTTGGATACAGTGGAAGATCTCGTAGCACGGATCGTCGTCGCAGCAGGAGAAATCTCAAGCGCACTTGGCATGTTTGAGCGCGTCCGCCGGCCCTTTAATCGTCGGTGTCGGTTGTGTAATGACCTTCGCGGCCGCAACATTGAGTAATTTTCATAAAAGTTTCCCATCGTCTCCTTTCTTATGTTAAATGTCTGTGCTGTAAATGTATGCTGTATATGTATTCCACCAAAAAAATTTTCACCATCGTTTGCGACATTATATTTATTTCTTTGGAAATTTTTATCGCCTTTTTGCTTACTATCACTCCTCAGAATTTTTCGGTAGAATTTTGCAATAACTTCTGTAGACATCGGTGCCGATGTTGCAATGATGTTTCCCGGCAAACATTTTAGTTTTTCTTGAATATCTTAAAACCTACTTAGTTTTCACACTACAGACTTGTATCAAATTAAAGAGTATAAAATTCTTCATATTTCCAATCTTTTATTTTTCTTAAAGTTTTAATATTTTTGAAAATAAGGGTTCTAAACTACTTTTTAGTTTTGAATAATTTACGACCCCCTGGTTCATCACATCGGCATGTTACTTACATGAAAAGCAGCCTTTAAGAATGTGCTTTCACTTTAAAAAAAATCATATTTGAAACACCATTTGTTATTTTTTTATTAATTTTTTACAGTTTCCAGCAGTTCTCCGACTCCCTATATTTTTGCGATTTTCACCCCCTAATCGTCGTTTGAGACCCCATGTCATATGGGGATTCTTTATCCTCTTGATGCCTACTATCATCCCTCTGAGTTTGTCGGTCGAATTCAGCAACACCCTGTATAATAGATGAAAAATTTCAGTCTTTACCTAGTTATTCTATGAAATAACTATTTATTAAAGAACATTAAAGTGAAAAATAAAATATTTATTTTCTAAGTTAATTGATCCTAAATAGCTAAAATATCTAGAAAAATACATTTTATCCCTATTGCGGATGATTAATTGATAAATGATAAGGAGATGCAGTTTATATCATTTATTATTGCTCATATTGCTAACATCAGTTAAACAGAAAGGAAAAAAAAAAGAATATGTGGCAGAAAAAGTAATATTTAAATATTATCAAAAAATACATGCTGAGAAAAAACGCTTCATGAAAACATTTTGTAAACTTATTCAAACAAAAATGTAAGAGAATAGTAATTTAAATTTTATGAAATGCCCTTATTTTTATACACATGCATCATTGAAAAGCAGTTATAAGCGGTTCAAAACTGACTAAAAGCACCTAAAACCAGCTTAAAGAACTTTCGAATACCGTATTTCATACTTTAACGATTAAGTAGTCGTTATTATATAAAATACCTAGTTAAATCGTAGAATTCAATAATTTTATATACTTTAACTGATTTGTCTAGGTATTTCCTGAAATATCTAATTATTCTATAAATAACGGATTTTACACTTTATCGGTAACATGTTGTTGTTGTTTCCGATGGCACTTGCCATAGGCAAGCCAGCTGATTTGAAATCAACGATTTTAAGCCGAAAGGGAACGTCTCTTATTTTAGTAGCGCCAACTAGGGCCAAGAGTACGACTTTGCTACTCACGCATCACATTGGCTTGCACAGCCCCTTTTTAAAGGGGGGCACATTCACACATCTCACGGCTAGAACAAATGACGGACAACCATGCCCGAACCGGGACTCGAACCCGGGACGCCCAGACCACCGGGAAGACGCGCTAACCCTATGCCAGGACGCCGGCTATCGGTAACATAAATACAATAAGTGGAGCATATGCAAGACAATTAAAGTAACGCATCTTGAATGTCTGGAAATTTCACAGTATCATAAATATGATGTTATATTTAAACGATTTAACTTAAAATAAAGATAGCCAATATCTCCGGGAAGCCAACTGATCGCCAAAGGCGACTAATTTTAAATAAAAGGGATCTCATGTTCCGTGTTCCGTTTTAAATTAAATCATAATTATTCCGATTAGAATTATTAAATTGAATAATTTACGATCTGTTTGTAATTTTTTTCTCACGTTTTTTTCTTCCAAAGAAATATTTTCTTCTTCGCTGAAAACCAAATTCTATTTCGAATATTATTTCCTTATTATTATATTAAAATTTATAAATTTATATTATAATATTTTCAAAGCTAGAAATTTAGACTGAATCTCTGCGATGAAATTTTTTGATGGACTCCGAGAAAATGATCTGGTCGATCAGTTTATCAAAATTACCTTACATTTAATTTCATATTCATTTGCTCCTTTTTCAGTCATCACAGATGCAGTAGTTTTTTTTTAATTTGAGAATTTTTTGGCGCAGTTCTAAAAGAGCGAGATGTAAAAGAGTTTCTGCTTTACAGATGATACTAAATTACTAATTAATAATTACATCATTTATTCTGTAACAAATCTTTCTTAACCTTTCTTAATCTTTCTTAATCTTAACCTTTCACATCATATCATTTTAGATATTGTATTCATTTATTTTATCATTTTAGTATTGTATTCTCTTAATTATCTTTGCAAAGGATTCGAAGAGACTAATTCTTTTTATTCTTCATTATTCTTATAGAAATGATTTCCATTTGATCAATTTCACAGAAGAACATTAATCATTTGGGTTTAAATCTTTCGCAGAAAGTCTTTGCTTTTGAAAAGACTTTTTAATAAATTGAAATCGTAAAACAGATGTGTAATTTATAAATAACGGATTAAAAACTTAATTGCTGAAAATGCTTATTTGCATATTTTCTTTTTACCTAAGATCAGACATGTTTTAGATATCGATGGATTTCTGACAAGGCGCACTAGGCAACTGTCTAGTGAGTATGGCCGTTGAGAGACCGCAGACAAATCGATTTAAAAAAACTGCTATTAATTTAGTCAAATAAATTCGTCGAAAATAGGAATTCTATTAATTAAAAAAAACGTGAAGACTTTCTGGTACTTAGTCCGTTATAATTGGTCAGATTATTATTTGTTTCATTATGAGTATCTAGTTATTTCAACATTTATAACACCAAAAAATATAGTTAAATAATATTGGATGTAAACGAAGATGCTCCTCTGTCATAAATGAAGTAATCTACCAGAAATAATCTCTCCAAAAGTTTCTCGGATGCTCCCTAATAAAACCTTCCCCTCCGCACAAAATTGTAAAATTTGGTAAAGCCACGCACGCATGCATTGCATGGTGAGCAATAATTATGAAATATTGATATTTGCTTTAAATGTGCTTCTTTTACTGAATCTATCGTCCCACGAGGGGAGGAGACCTCGTAATTCAGGATGAGAAGCTGCAGCATGATAGTTGGATCTCTCCACCCTTGTGGGTATATGAAAAGGTGGGGCCCATCGATGCAGAACTTACTTCCTTAGGAAAGATTTGTACCGTGGCAGCGATGGCTCATAGGACTCAACCATAGTTCCCGCTAGTGTTGCTTGCTGTTGCGACTGTCCGGTCATTCAAGTTTTTTGTCCGTCTGCCTTCTAGACAGATCGAAGAGTCAGTGATATGATATGACTTTACTGAATCTATCGTCCCACGAGGGGGGGGGGGAGACCTCGTAATTCAGGATGAGAAGCTTCAGCATGGTATTTGGTTCTCGCCACCCTTGTGGCTATACGAAAAGGTGAAGGTTCGCTACCTCCCATCGAGGACGGCACGTACTTCCTTAGGGAAGAGTTGTACCGTGGCCTGTGATGGCCCTTAGGACTTAAACACAATTTCTACAAGTGCTGATATCGTGGCTGTTCTGTCAAGTTTTTACCTGTGCTTTCGGGTAGGACGGAATTATAAGTCTATGATTTATTTACTGAATCTATCGCGTGATCTTTGACGATTTAATAGGCGATTAATTCCTGGCATTTAAAAATAGGTATCCAAAAACTAAATTTGTGTTTCAAACAATTTGTTTTCAAATGATTAAAACAAAAATTTCAAAAGGATTACAATTGTAATCACAAAATCACGCAAGGAATTTCATAGATTTAATTCATTTCGTTTTTGAGCTATCGCCTTTACATGCTTGGGAATATACAGACTGGCAGAAAGTAAAACCCTTTATCCTGATTTTTAGCCTGTTTCAGACGCTATGTTTTTGAATGATTACAACAAAAATTTCAGAAGAATTATAATTTGTAATCACAAAATCGCATAAGAAATTTTATATATTTAAATCATTGCGTTGTAGAGTTATCTCATTTACATGTCTATGAATGTACAGACCGATAGAAAGTAAACAAGTAAATTTATTTTAATTTTTAGTCTGTTTCAGATACTATTTTCCAAATGACTAAAACAAAAATGTCGCACAGGACTACATCTGCAACCACAAAATCACATAAGAAATTTTATATATTCAAATCATTGCGCTTTTGAACTATCTCATTCACATGCTTTTGAATGTATAGACAGGCAGACATCAAAACTCATTGTCCTGACTTTTAGTCTATTTATTTATTACATGCTTTATACCGCAATTAATATAAATTTAATTAAGATGGTTTTCCTTTGCAGAATTTTAGAATTAAGTTATTTTATATCAGCGTCTTAGAGTAATTAAATAGTGGAGAATTGTGGCTTTAGACATTATAAATTGCGAAACTCTTCTGTTAATAAACTAGTCAATGTAGTTTGAAATTGCAGCGTATTTTTAGATTAATTGAACATGTTACAATTTATTGAGGTTAATCTTCATTTCCGTAAGTTTTTGAAAACATTATTTATTTATTTGTTATTCACAAATGAGCAGCTTCCACGTTTGCATATAATTTTATTTATAAGCATGTAACCAATGTTTATAAATAATATAATAATTAGTGAACGGAAAGAAACAGATAGGAACTTGGACAATTATATTTGCCACGGTATTATTATCCTAATATCTTATATTATACATATAATTTTTCAAATTTATTCAGCAGCTTAACTAATAATTTTTTAAATGGCCTGCTTTTTAGTCCCTTCTCAGTTCAACGACCCTAGGCAATTGTTCAGTTTGCCTATTAGGAAATGTAGCTCCTTTTGTTAACAACAAATAATGTATCTAAAATAGCATATTTTCTGAAAGTGCTACATTATTATTTTTTGTAGAAATGTATTTTTCTGGCAAAAAAATATTTAAAATATATTTAGGATAAAATATTTGGAATTCAAACAGAAAATTTATTTTGTGAAATATGGAAATCGAGGATTATTATATAAAATCAAAGATGGAGCATTATTTTGACATTACTGAGATAAATATAGCATATTATAATTTGAAGTTTAAGGATGCGATTCCATGTATAGTGTCATAAAAAATTATAAAATAATGTAAACAAAGAATATGACTTGCAGTCAGTTTTTTGTAAAAGGATGTGGATAGATAACTATGTTCTTTGAAAAAAAAGACATTTCTAACTTTTGTAAGAGCAACAGATTTTATTTCCATGCATATAAATATTTGAACATTTGTATATTTTTCACACGTAAGATTTATGTGACAAAAATACACCTGCCTTGAAATCTTTGTAATTTCAAATGTACTTCATATTCATCGTGATCTTATGCAATGTTTTAAAAAATAATTGTCTATATGAAATTAAGCTAATTTTTCTTGTAGCCGTCATGCATAATTTGAAAATATTTGGGTAGAAACTTTTCCATTTCTGCTACTCCTAACTCGTGTGCGTCGAAAGTGGGACAGTCTCCTCCATATTCCGTGGGTAGAATTTCTTTTGGGATGTATTTGTGCAAACTTTCCATACTGTCATCATGAAAGTGGATCTGTAATACAAAAATAAATTTAAAAAAATTTCAGCGAAGTACTAAAATTTTGCATCTATAAAAATTGAAACTGAAATAATGAAGTTAAAGCAATTTATTAAAATAATGTATTATATCTCCTTACTTAGGATGTATTAGATAATTTCTAAAAATTTAGTCAAGTTTTTTCCTTGAGAGCACCAGTATTACGATTTCCGATCGATCCAGATTGAAACATTGCAACAATTATCGTTTTGTTAAAGTATCTTTCATTTCGACAGTTTTACAAAAATAACGTTTATCGGATTTATTTCCATAAACATGGCCAAAACATTTAATAATAAAAGAAATAACATAAGAAGCAAAACAACTAATTATATAAGATCCAAAGCAAAGCAAATAATATTATAAGATGCAACATCAAAAGAAAAATATTTCATAATACCAGATCCAAAGCAAAACATTTGACAGAAGGATTTTATAATAGGAGATTCAAAGCAAAGCATTTCATAATACGATATCTAAGTAATACATTTCATTATGCGAGATCCATAGCACAGCATTTCGTAATATAAAATACGAAGCAAAGCATCTCATAATTCAAGACATAAAGCAAAACATTTCCTAATGCAAGATCAAAAAACAAAGCACTTCCTAATGCGAGATCAAAAAACAAAGCATTTCCTAACGCAAGATCAAAAAACAAAGCATTTCATAATATAAGATTCAAAGTAAAGCATTTCATGAGGTAAAATACAACACAAACCATTTAATAATGCAAGAGCGAGAGTGAATCTTTTGATATGCGATCCTGCCCACTCTAAAGTCAAACTGGGAAAAAATGAGCCACCGCGAAAAAACTCACCACGTAGAAAGTCATAAAAGAAAATTATAGTCCATTCGATATAGGACAAAATTGAGAATCTGTATCCGGTTTACACATTCTAAAGTCCGTTGGAACTATTGTCAACTGAAAGATCTACTTCCACCTACCTCTACCAAAGATTCCACCTCTCCAAATGCAGTTCTTCATTGAACTTGCCACCATATTACGCCTATAAAAATTACTGAATGAAGATAAATCAAAAGCTATGAGAAAAGAATTTGGAAAATTGATTAATATTGCTGAAGAAAGGTGTTTGGTTAGGTTGGTATTATGAACCCATTTTTCATCCGCTAAATGATGGTTGATCTGTCACTTCATATTATACAACAATATTTGTAAGAGTTCTCAATGCTAAACATATCACTTATTTTTATAGGTTTTCTATGCATACAAATATCATCAAAGCATAACATATCATCTTCTTTCATAGGTGTTCAACACTTATAAAAATCATCAATGTGCAACATATTTTGTACTTTCATACGCACTCAGTGCTTACTCAGTATCTAATTTCTTTACAATATTGTCTGGCAATATTTCGAATCATTGCTATAATCCTTGAATATTGCAACTACATAAAGGTCAACAAGTTTTTTTAATGCAACAAGTTTTAGAAATTCGATGAATTTTATCTAACATTCTTCACAAATTCTTTGAAAATGGAGATTTATTAATCTATTCTGGATATTAACTACCTTCTTAGTATTTCATCCTTCTATGTATTCGTTGTGGACACTGATTGCCACGTTGGGTTTTCGTACCCCTCTATATCGACTATCGATACTGATTACCGTTTTTATCCACTTTTCCATTCGTTGTGGATACTGATTGCCATGTTGGGTTTTCGTACTCCTCTATATCGACTATCGATACTGATTACCGTTTTTATCCACTTTTCCATTCGTTGTGGACACTGATTGCCATGTTGGGTTTTCGTACTCCTCTATATCGACTATCGATACTGATTACCGTTTTTATCCACTTTTCCATTCGTTGTGTACACTGATTGCCCTCTTGACTATTCAGCTGTTATGACTGAAGACTTTCTGACTTATAAAAAAACACTTTTTATTTAACATCAGGAAAACGGAACTATCAGCTACATAAATATGGATGGAATTCTAAATTTTTCTTCGTTGCCAGTTCCTTTAACTCAATAACAATTTAATTAATTAGAAAGGGCAACAGGAAGTGGGAAATACAAGATGAGTGGCAACATTCTCCCACCTTTTGTATTGCATGCAAACACTTTAAAGCAATACAAAACACAAGCAAAATTATAACACATTTAGATAAAAAAAATAAACAATCGCATACATGAGATTATAAAAGTAAAGATTAGACCAGTTCACAAATTCAGTCTTTTTACAGGAATTAATGGACGGCCATATCGAGATTTCTTTCCTTCTTCGAGAACATCAACTGCAGTAGGGCCCGGGTTTTGTGCAGAAAATTCAGTTCCTTGGTGGTCCTTGCTGATATGATCACTAGCACTAAGCTCCAGAGGATAAATTCGTTGAAGCGGTCGTATGATTTCACCACTGGCTAGGCGCAACTTGGCCACACGTTCCACACCGTCCTTCCCAGGAAACAATTCGATCACTTGAGCCAAAAGCCAATTCATTCGGTTTGGGTTCTTTGATTCAACTATGACAATTTCTCCCGGAGAAATCATCTTTCTTCTTGAAGCTACTTTAGGACTTCTTACTAACTCTCCTAGGTATTCTTTGTAGAAACGTTTGCGTAAATTTGATAGTAGGGTATGAAGGTAACGCACCCTTTTCAATATATGCTGAGAATCAATCAGATCCAAATCAAATGTTTCTCTTTCTTTTATATCTTGGATGAAATGAGCTGGTGTAAGTGGTTTAAGCTCTTTGGGATCGTCTGACATATAGGTTAGTGGTCTCCCATTTATTGTAGCCTCACAATCGTAGAGTAAAGTCAACATTTCTTCATATGTTACGCAAGCTTTGCCCAAACATTTTCGGAGAAGTTCTTTAATACTGCGGACCATCCTTTCCCCAAATCCACCATACCATGGGGCGGAAGGGGGGCTCAACATTCATTTTATTTTCATTAAAGAACACTCAGTTTGAATGAAGTCCCAATCCAAAGATTTCAAGGCATTTGCTGCTCCCACAAAGTTCGTACCATTATCTGTGTATAACGTTGAACCTCTTCCTCTTCTAGCCCAGAATCTTCTCAAAACTTGCATAAACGATTCGGTAGAGAGAGATGAAACTAGTTCCAGATGGACTGCTCGATATACCGCACACGTGAATAGAACTATCCACGCTTTGCTTCCACCACGTAAGGAAAGCGGACCGGCCAGATCCGCGCCAGTTATTTGAAAGGCTGCAACTCTGTGTATTCTGTCCGGAGGTAAAGGAGCTGGATCTGGATTAACTTTCCCAGCTGTTAGCCTTTTGCATTTTATGCACTGTCGTAAAATTGCTCTTATAACTCTCCGACCCTTGGGAATCCAGAATTTATCTCTTAAATGAGCTAAGGTCGTTAATACCCCAGCATGCATTAAGGATCTATGAATATGCAAAACCAGTCTTTCCAGAAGAGGGTGGTCTGGTAGAACTGTTGGATGCGTAAAGTCCTCTGGATCTTGACTGAGAATTAGTCTTGTTTGAACTTTCAGTATGCCATTTTCTTCGAAAAACTGTATAGTATCCCTATACTTTTCACGTATTTCAGAGGGTCATTCTGACTGCATGATTTTTATCAGAGTCTCTTCTGCCTTTTCAATCTCTTCACATGAAAGGGAATTGACTAACTTAGGAGAGTTTTTCTTAATATTGTTGCAGAATCTGAGAACATAAGCTGTCATTTTTAGAACCTTTGTATAGCTTGAAAAGTACAGGAATCTATCTCCAAATCTCTCTTCGTTTCCTGTGATTAAATTTGTCACAACTGTCTTACGCCGCTCTAGAAAGGCTTCGTCCTGAATCTCTGGTACCTCAGAACATGGCCAAGATTCTTCGACTTTATACAGCCAACTTGGACCCTCCCACCATTGGCTTTGCAGGAGGTCCGACCAATCGCAGCATCGTGTAGCCAGATCAGCAGGGTTCACCTCTCCAGGTACATGTCTCCAGTCATCTAAATTGGTTAAATCCCTGATCTCCTTTACTCTATTTCCCACGAATGTGTTCCACGGCTCTTTTTTCTTAATCCAACTTAAAACTACCATTGAATCGGTCCAAAAGTAGGTTTTAGAAACTGTTGGCAGGATAGAATGTACAGTTTCTGCTAATCGAGCACCTAACGCTGCTCCCAACAATTCAAGTCGTGGGATTGTGGATTTTTTCATTGGAGCAAGTCGAGCTTTAGCTGCTATGAGCTTGACTGTAACTTGACCTTGTAATTCACTTCGTACAAAAGCGCATGTGGTGTAAGCGTAGGCAGAAGCATCTGTGAAGATGTGCAGTGAGAAATCATCATATTTTTCAGGAAACAATCTTCGAGGTATTGTACATTTAGGTATCAGATGCATGGTTTTCTCCCATTGTCTGTATTTATGCTCAAGTTCTGAGGTTAACACTTCGTCCCAGCCTACGTTTCCTCTCCAAGCTTCTTGCATAAGCAACTTTGGTAACAATAAAGCCGGAGTAGTAAAGTCAATCGGGTCGTAAATGCTGTTGATTACAGATAGAAGTACCCTTTTTGTAACTGGTTTATCTTGGGTACAATCTAAATTTGATGGTAACTTGCAAGAAAGTTCGGCTCTGATCACATCCCAAATCAGACCAAGTACCATTTGTGCATTTTGATCTTCCTTAGAGTCATTAGAAGCCCAACAGCGCAATTCAAAAGCACATTCTTTCATTATTTCTATGGAATGAGATTTCAGTTGTTCCAATTCTTTAGCGTCGTTAACACTCGTCACCAAATTGTCCACGTAGAATCCTTCCCGTAAATGACCAATTGTCTTCCTGAGGCTCTCTGTCTGGAATTTTTCTCGTTCTAGGTGGTAACTTATAGTGGCATTTAGCAGAAAAGGGCTAGAGGAAACACCGAAGACTACTCGACAATGACGATAAATTCTTATTTTTGAGCATTCAGCGTTCTCCCACCATAAAAATCTTAGGGCATCTCTGTCTACAGGTCTCAAACGTATTTGTAGAAATGCTTGTTTTATATCTGCAATTACACGTATGGCACCAGAACGAAATCTCAACAGTAGAGGCGGTATTTTTTGTATAAGACTTGGTCCCACACTTAAACATTCATTCAAGGAGGCAAATCCCGGTTTCTTGAACGAAGCGTCGAATACTGGGCGAACCTTTGTGGTATTGCTTGAGGGCTTAATGACGGGTCTATGAGGAAGGTAATGGGCTTCCTTGGCTATTTCATCCATTGGAACAGCTTCTATAATGCCTTCTGATTCCCACTGTTTGAATACGTTATCGTAGGCTTCAAAGTAATTTTCGTTTATCAAACGCTTAGTTGCTGTACGAAGTCTGGATTCTGCTGCATCGCATTTATTATATAGAGCAGGATGTCCGGCTAACCATGGTAAAGCTACTTCATATCTTTGATCTTCACAGATCCTAATTGTTTCCTTAAAATGAGTCAATGTTTCTTCTTCAAGGAGGCTTTCATTTTTCTTCTCTATTGGATCTGTGATACTCAAAACTTCTAAGTCCCACATTTTAGGCATCTCCATATTTTGAAAGCTTAATGTGACTAGGTTAACAATTTGCTTTTTCTTTCCCAGTCCTAGAATTGTCCAACCCAACAAGGTCTCAACTGCAGATACACCTGAAGATAATACCTCTATTCTCCCAGTCAAAATGCTTCCGAGTATATCAGCTCCCAGCAGAACTCGTATGGGTGGTGAATGTCTTCCGACATCTGTTAGTTTTATTCCTCGGGAAGCAAGCTCAGAAAGCAATTTACTATCATGGATTCTTGGCAAGGCTGAGCATATCCTTGGTTGCTCGAGAAGAGACAATGGAGTTGAATATTTACGATTTAAGCTTTCTACGTTTACGATGTATCTTTTATGCTCAGAAGCAGGAGAAATTACTCCTCCAAACAATCCTTGAGAAAATATTTCTCTTCCAGAGGGAGAAAGGTTTAGTTCTGCAGCTAAATTCTTTTCGATATAAGATCGTTGTGATCCATCGTCCAACAATGCTCGAACACAGAATTCCTTATCTTTATTTCGTAGTTTGATCATGATGGTTTTAAGATATATTTCGTGTTCAGAGGGAAGATTTGTTAGCAATGTTTCTGTAGATTTCTTCTCATCATCGGTCGTACTGTTCTTAGACGAAACATTTTCTTTTCCCTTGTGTAGTTCTGGACATAGTAATACATAATGTCTCCGTTGGCAAATTAAACATCTCACATTACTGTGACACTTTCTTGCAATGTGTCCAGGCTTGAGGCAAACGAGACAGCATCTTTTCCTTATAACGTGTGATTTTCTGTCTTCGTAACTCATCTCTGATAATTTTTGACAGTCTTTACTGAGATGAGGGCGGTTGCAGAAAATACAACTAAGTTTTGCTTCAGATGTGCTTGAAATTAACGAAGCCGCGGTGGGTTCATCTTTGTGTACCGATTTCTGACAATCTTTTCGTATACCACCATTTCCCTTATCTTTGCTGAATCCATTACGAGCTAAGCGGATCATTTCTTCTGATTCGACTTCATGGCGTAAAAAGCACATAAGTTTTTCCAGGGATCTCTGACTAGTAGCGTCATCTGTATTTTCTGAAATTCTACTCCTTTCCCATGCTCGCAAAACATTTTCTGGCAAACATGACTCAACCAATGGCTCTAGAAAGTCAGCAAATTTTTCTTTTGTGCGCCCTAAGCTTTCCAATGCTCTTAATTTTGTCTCTAGTAAATCGTAGAGGGTGGCTAAATCAGGGGCATTCTTACCGGCCGTGGCATTTTTCAGAACCAGTGAAAGGAGATCGCGAACATATATTTGCACTAGGAGATCGTCCCGGCCAAATCTTAATTTTAGCTGTTGGACGGCTTTCGGATAATTTTCAGCGGTTATTGGGAAACTGGATATTAATCTAGCAGCTCTTGAATCAGGCACCATAGACTGGTATAAATACTGGAATTTGTCTATGGCAGTCAGTTCTTCTGAGTCATGTATTTTTGAAAAAATGCTCCAAAATGTTAAATATTCTTTAGGATCACCCGAAAACATTTTTAATTCAAATTTAGGTAAATTTAATTTTACTGAATCACGCTCAACAGAACTTGACAAAGATCCAGAATCTTTATTTAATAGCGTTTCTATCTTTGATTTAATCTCAAGAAAAGTATCTCTATATTCCTCTGCCGCCTCAAAATCGGCTTCGTATTCATTAACAGTCTCAGTATTTTCTAAAAGTAATGACGAAATATTATTTTGAATCTCATCTAAACGTAAAAATTTATCTTGTAACTGAGCATTCAACACGTTCAGCTTATCGCCATCCTTGGCGTCTACTTTCGTCGCCAAACATTGCTTCAACTTATTCACGGTAGCCGTAAACGAAGCTCTTAACGATTTTCGTTTTGTTTTCAAAGCATCCATATTTATAAATGCACTAAAATAGTAACTTAAAATGATTCGTAATAGATTCTTAATTTCTGTTTATACTGAAGCAATGAAAGTGATTATATTTTCTTAAACTTAAATCACTTTGATCATCATAAACAGCATATCGTATACTTAAGCAGAAATTTAAATCATTCGTACCTGTACATCTTTTTAATTTCAAGTTCTTCAAATGCAGAGTACAAACTCTGTCCTGTCGCGGACGCCAATTTGTTATGACTGAAGACTTTCTGACTTATAAAAAAACACTTTTTATTTAACATCAGGAAAACGGAACTATCAGCTACATAAATATGGATGGAATTCTAAATTTTTCTTCGTTGCCAGTTCCTTTAACTCAATAACAATTTAATTAATTAGAAAGGGCAACAGGAAGTGGGAAATACAAGATGAGTGGCAACATCAGCCTTCTCTATATCTACTGTAGATACTGACTGCTATCTTGACCTTTCATCCTTCTCCAAATTCTTTGGGCATACTGACTGTTGTCCTGACTTTTTTCTGTCTCTACATCCGTTGTAGATACTGATTGCCATTCTGACCTTCCACCCTCCCGTATGTTCTAGCAACCCTTTTGAACCATCGATGTCTCTTTAGAAAATTTATTTTAACTCATTACCATTATAAGTTGGCTTCTTCATTTGGTAAAGCAAACGAATTTTCAAGAAATATACAAAATTTGACATCATGATGGAAAGTTTGGAATGCCCGCAATCATGAGTCATAGGATGTATCCATTCTTAGTTCACAAGGCACCCTTCCCTTATTCGATGATAAATGGCCTAATTCATTTACTTCTGGAAAATATTTCAGAAGTTCCGGATTTTTATAAGTCTATTGGTATTTTTCTAATTCATTATCAAAAACAAAGGAAGAAAAAACAGTCGTGAATTTATATCCGTATTAATAATCATTGAAACTCACCCGCTTCCGAATTTTTTCAGTAAGAAAAATATTGATAATGGCCCATAAATATCGAAATATTGCAGAAGCGTTGATTAGATGAATGCCTTTAAAGCGTATTGCCATAGTACCCTAGAATAAAGAAATGCAAAAAAATATTTTTAAAAATTAATTCTACTGCATAAAATATTTAATAATTAATAAGGCAATATTAGGTAATCATTTTAAGAATTTTAAAGATGAAACTATTTTGTTTCTTATATATATGTATAATATAACTTTTGATTTCATCCAGCATGCATATTATATTATGTGCAGGAAACGATGATGAAACTAACGTTCGTTCACAACGAGATACAAGAATAGAAGAGCAAAAGAGAGAGAAAGAGATCGAAATTTTCCCCTTAGTTATTTTATACCACGAAATTTTGATAGAGATTTTTTTGACTTGTATCGATTTAGGATAGGGGAATTTAGATATCTTTAAAAAAGTGTGCAAAAGCATTAAGGATTTTTATCTCTCCATTCAGAGTGTGAGTATCTCCTGAATTTTAAATGGAAGATGGAATTGGATCAGGAAATAAGAGAATATTTTAGAATGAAGTTAATATGGGCTAAATTAAGATAAAAAAATAGGAAATTAATTAAAACTTCAATTATATTAAGAAATATCATTATACACACACACACACACACACATATTATATATATATATATATATATATATATATATATATATATATATATATTACGTCTACCGGAAAGTTCTGTCCGTTTTAGAATGAAACAAAGGAATACATTTTTTTCATACTTTGGATAAACTTTATTGAATAATATAATTGCCATCATTATTTATGACTTCTTGCCAGCGTGATGGCAATTTGTATAACCCATTTTTAAAAAATGTCTTATCTCCAGAGGCCAAAAATTGAACCAGTACTTGTCTGGTATCTTCTTCGTTCTTGAATTGTTTGCCCTCCAAGAAATTTGGTAAGGACAGAAACAAGTGATAATCAGATGGTGCTAGGTCCGGGGAGTATGCTGGATGCGACAGAATTTCCCGGCCTAGCTCTGCGACTTTCTGACGAGTCCCCAAAGCAGCATGTGGCCTGGCATTGTCATGAAGCAGTATGATGTCCTTCCTATTGAACATCGCCGGCCTCTTTTCTTGGAGTACTGTTTCTAATTTATCCAATTACTGACAGTACCTCTCCGAATTTAGCCTTTCGTTTGGTTTCAACAGCTCAAAATGTATTGGTCCTCGAATGTCCCACCATATACACAACATTCTCTTGTTCAGACTCAACTTCGGTTTAGAGGTAGAGGGGGCATGTTTTCCGGGTTCAAAATATGCCCTTTTTCTTATGATGTTTTCATAGGTAATCCACTTTTCATCCCCAGTTATGATTGTAACCGGAGCGGACAGAACTTTCCGGTAGACCTAATAATTGGCATCATTGAAATTATAAGACGGTTCCAAATACATTTTCGTGCAGTAATATTTACAGAAATTATTGTGGAAAACCTAATTTGAAATGAAAATTAAAAAAAAAAAAAATTCATTCATTTTATAAATGCACCATCTAACTAATGGCCTATAGGATG
>JAPMOR010091739.1:673684-779280 GCA_026543865.1 Argiope aurantia | reverse complement strand
TATATATATATATATAGTAGTTGCAAAAAAATGAAGGAGGTTAAGATATAACTTCATATAAATAGAAGTTATATATTCCTTTGTTTCTATGAAGGAAATTTACTTATTTCTATTTAAAGTAAAGCGAATGTAAAACGAAAAATAAAAGTCCAAAATGATTTCAAAAATTCAAATTTTGAAAAAAGTGTAATACTATATGCCAAAAAAAACATTCTTGATAGAGCATAATAAAATTTTAAAAAATTTTTATTTTTTAATTTGGGGGGATAAGTAATAAAGCATTTAAGTATGCAGCTAGCTATCAATGGCCTTATTTCATTTATACATCATTTTTCATTTATTATTTATATTCATCCATGTTTATGAATTCTCTTACGTTTCATGCAAGAGTCAGAATAAAAGAATCATCGAATAATATTGAAGACCATTAAAATTTTTAAACATATTAAAACTGTGTTTATTTAACAAGGCTAAAACATCACAAGTGGTCAATTTTTCAGTCTCCTGCTCATAAGTATTGTTACAAATCTGCAATGTTGCTTCCCAACACTTTTAGTTCAGTCACTGGAAAGACCGTTTTACGATCAGCTCTGTTGGATGCTGATCGGCTGCAGAATGAGTGATCACAGAGCTTGGCGACAAACATGGCAATTCTTTGGCGACTTGGCAACGAATTTGGTGACAAAATAGATAATACTGGAATCTTCTAGAATTTTGGCGACAGAGCCAATAGGAACCGAAATATACCCGATTGTTCCAAAACCTTCTCTGTCTGGCTCCGGGAACTGTAAAATGCCGACAGTCCAAGCTAAAACTATCGTGGAAAGAGTCGCGGAATTGTTTAGAGTCGCATAGCGAGTCAACGGTGAACAGTTGTATCAGTCCAGAGAAGCACAAGCGTTGTGTGGAGTTCAAAAGTTTGCCGAATTGAGCTGTGAGCCAAATTCTGCAATTTATTATAGAAGAAGCATCGTGTCGTGTGAGGAGTAGCCAGTTTTTATACAATTAAAGTGAGGAGACAGTGGAGATTTGCAAGCGTTTGGAGAGACCGTAGAGAGTAGTTCCGAAGATTTTCCCTCCGGCTGAATTCTGTCTGGCCGCATTGTTATTATTACCTTTTTGTTATTATTACCTATTACTATTTGTGACTATTGTTTGTTGTAGTTTGCTGCTGTGTGTTGCCTGTGTACATCTCGGCTGTGCATTTGTTGTCAGCGTATTAATAATTCTTCGTGTTAATAAAGTCGTCGTTTGTTACAGAGGCTTGATTTTGTTTCTTCATCGACCAACAAATCGAAAGAACCCCGAGTTTATATCAGTATTTTGTGTTTCATAATGTAAAGACGAAAATAGAGTATACACAATGGACGATTTTATTAGAACGATTGGTAACAAAAGTTGACACATAATTACAGTTTAAGTAAAAGGACCGCATAACAAACTTTTTTATAGCGTTTACATGCCAGCGAAACTATAGATTGGTGGAAGATCAACTTCTTGATGGATTTGGTTTGAGATTTAATGCATCATGAATTGAAAGATAGGTCCCACTAATGGTGAATCGATCACTGATCTTCAGCTGATAGTAGACTCTCCCGCCCATTATACCTGCAGCTGGACATCTGCGGTTGAAGGGCAGAAAAATCGGTAACAGAAAAATCTCAGGTTTGACTTTTTTAAGACACTTATTTTGCCCGAGATATCTCGTGTTTGCCGTTTTGAAGGGAAAAAAAATCGCACAGATTTCTTCTGTCTAAGGCTAAGAGGGTTAAATACATATCAATTTAGATGCCATATCTGTGTACTGTGTTTTGTCCATTCTAACTCTTTAAATTTTATAACTTATTGCATTCCCCCTATTCTGACAGACAGACTATGTTATAGAATTGCGCAAAAAATTTAAAAATTTTGACAGAGAGGTATAAATTTAGCCTTCAGACCACGTATCATATCTCATTCGTCTAATTCAAATCGCGTTAAAGCTACTTATTTACAGACAGACAAAATTGTTTGGGGAGACTGTTGTTTTGGGAAGATTTTAAGCATGAAGATTCGTAAAAATCTCTATTTCATTTTTTTTTTTTTTTTACAATTACAATACTTTCTTTTTGAAAACTCCTTATAAGAGATAATAAAAATTCAAATTGGTGGATGGATGAAATAAAGTATTCAAATTTCTGATTAGAATTTTAAATTAATACCCTATTTCGGACTCATTCTGCCAAAGGGTTGTCGCCTTGTCACCAAAATTATAGCTCATTCAGTTGTAAAGAAAGATATTAAAAGTCCATACCTAGTTTTCTTCTTTATGCTTCTTTCAACTCTAAAGCCTATATTGTTTCCAGAAGAAAATGAGAACTTTTAGGGCTGAGCATTTCTACTGATTCATCATGTGACTGACTGAAACATCCGAATCTACGTCCACAAAGATGAAAATAAACTTACCCGGAGACCTTTTGATACGAGATAGAGAAGCCTGGGTGTAAGACACGTCATGTGCTGCACTGAGGTTCCTTTGCAATCGATCAGAAGTTGGACACCACACACCTGAGTGGCCGGATAATCTATGGCTGACTGTATTACGATACCGCAACAATTCATGACACTGAAGGCATCGAGCTCTTCCGTTTTCCAGTTGCCTTAAAGAGAAATAAAGACTACTCAAATAATTGACATTTAAATACAGGTATATCTTATGGGTTACATTCCTTTTCATTAAATGATTAACTGGTATCTTTCTTTGGCATTGGGAAAGGGAAAATAACGAGCTGAATATAATTTCAATTTATAAGCTCCCACTAAATATGATTCCAACAGGTATATTGTTAGGGCAGAGGTGGCCTGGCTTCGGAGGTAGAGGGTTTTAGGTTCGAGACCCGATTCTACCGAAGAACCACTCTGTCTAGTACACGTTAAATCCGTCGGGGTCAAAAGGCCTCCCACTGGTGTGGTGTGGAAGTTTGGAGAGGGGATGCTAGCTAAGGTGTCCTCGTTATCTGTTCGCGTTTCAAAATGACGAGGTCCGTCCCAAAATACTCCTAGTGTTGCTTTAAAACGAAACGTTAATATATCTAAACTAAACTCCAACAATTCGTGCATCTGTATTGCTAGGAGCTTAATGAAATTCGAACAGAACAGCCCATTTTATTTTGATTATCTTAATCTTCCTAAGCAACGCATAGGCTATAGACTTCAAAGCAATGTATAGCTAAAGCATAGGTCTTGTAATATTGAATGGTAGTTAAGTGGAGGACACCTAAGCGGGTTTCTCATTAAAATTTCTCACTATACCAATAGGAGAACATTCGGCACTTGATAGACCTAATATGCTCTAAAACCATATATTTGATTGATTTTCCATAGAATCGGGTAATGAACCAGCGATCCTACCTCCCTGAAACCAAGACTCTGTCACGATGTCACCGTGAGAGCTAAAACTTAGATAGCTTAAGAAAAATTTTGCAGTTTTGTAATTTTTCGGCAGATTATATATGTCGGTTCTGTAATGGAAGTTAATTAACCAGTGGGTTTCATCTCTTCAAAACATTTCCGCATACACTCTAATAAAAGTTTTATCCCAGAGAATGCCTTACATGGCACTGGCATCCAATAGTTACGAAATATTAATGTTTGGCGTGAATTTAGCATTTTTACTAAATTTACTGTGCTATCCTTGGTGACGTATTTGGCGATTAATCCCTGGTATGCTGTTAGTAGCATTAGAAAATAGAATTTATATTTTAGACACATTTTTTGTCAAATGATTGAAAAATTTGATTTAAAATTAAACTTGTAGTCATAAAATTCAATACCAAATTTGATGTGTGTAAATCATTCTAATTATTGCGTTTGCATGTTTCTAAAGGTACAGGCGGATAGATGGTCAACCCTTCGTTAGATTTGGCTCAAAATTTGAAAGGCGTCTTACCCTATAGATGCTAAATCAGTGTACCGAATTTTATAACTCAGCCTCTCTTCGTATTTTAGTTACTGTGTTATCATATATTCATACAGCCGGACAGACAGGCTTTCTCCGAACAGATTTTTGCTCAAAATTTGATGTAAAGACTGTATACCAAATTTCAGTAGTCTAGTTTAAAGCGCTTTTCAGTTATCTTTGTCACAGACAAATTGAAGGACATCGTCCAACAATGTGTTTGTCGAACTCAGGGAGATCTAAAACGTGGAGATTCGCCAAAATCTCAAGTTCAAATATTTTGACAAATACTTTCTCTATGCTACGTATACGAGAAAGTAAAAATTTAACAAAAAGTCTTTTTATTTTGATAAAATTAGCACGGATTTACAAAGTTACAAATTTTCCTTCTGCTCCACTTGATGAATTTCAGATAGATCGGAAAAGAAATTTTTTTTCTCACCGATTTCGATAAGAAGGTCATATTACATGACACAAGCACAAATACTCTGAAAATTCTCATTAAATTAACCTCTGTAAAATCAATTATTCTATTTTTTCACTTCTCTCTTTTGGCCTTATTCTAATATAATTTATTTTTTCATTTATAGGTAACTCTATTATCCCCACCCACTATCTTATACTATTAAAATTATAGAAACGTATACCGGGTTTACACTGGGCCAGTTATTAGATGGACAGTAAGCAGCGCATGCGTAGAGAGGGATTGATTGATTTGCCACAATCACATAAGATAGATTCAGGCGTTCCATGCTTGGCTATAAATTGCCATTTTGGCTTCCCTGAATTTTTCTTTTTCACTGCGCATCGTATTAAAATGATGGATATTTACATAAAGAGAAATGGTAAAATAAATTTTAAAAAAACGATCAATAAACCTAAATTTGGAAAACCATAAAAAAGAAATGGTAAATAAAATGACAAAAAAAACTCGTATCAGAAAGAACAAAGAGCGAAGAATGTCGGAATTAAATTATGATATATGATCAATTTCCTCACGCCAAAAAAATCCACCAAATTCTACAAACACATGCGCAATAAGAAAAAAAATACAATACAGCGGCATGTTGTTGTCCCATCAGGACAATTACATGCCATCGACCGAGCAGCAATTATCAGCCTTTATACGCATGCGCTGCCGTCTTATAACTGTACAATTGTAAACTGGCAATGCTACCAGTACACATATTGGCGTGCTGTTTTACACATACTACCACTATGTAAAAAATTTATTGATTATTACTATTAACTGCACACAAAAATTAGCAGCCTAAAGTTCTCTAATACGACAACATATTTTTTCTTTAAGGAGTTGTTTCTATAAAAGATAATGTCATCAAAATGTTAAAAAAATATTACTATGGAAAAGGAATAAATTAGTTCTTTAAGGCCTGTTAACAGATTTCTTTTATTCGAAAAATATCTTTTATTTTTTTAACGTTTTTCAGGTTTATTTTTTCTTTTGTTTATTCTATTTCAGGAATTATCTATTATAATTACTTGTTTTCGCCTTGGGTTCAATAAGTCTTGTTGCATATAACTGAATAATTATACAGTTTTCTTTCGTACCATTTTCAGTGAAATGTTATTTATTTAAAATTTATAAGAGGTCTTTGAAGTCTAAGACTTTCATCTTTCTTATCAGAACAAAGGTTTAATGTTTATTCTTATCCATAGGTAATGTTTCCTCCTCATATAAAGGAGAAATTTTTAACTTCCAAAAAATAGGAGCAAGAAATATGTAAAACATTCTTATATAGTAACTAATTCCAATTGTTAAATATTATATATAAGATATCATTTAAAAATTTATCAAAATTATAGGGAAAAGAAATTAATATAATTTTAAAAAAATGATTTTTAGATATTTCAGATTATACAGAAGTTAAAATACTATATTATTTTAAAGGATATAGCTAAAAAAAACTGGTGTGACTTTTTTTAATTTATTAATAAATTTGTTGTGTTTTCAAAACTTGAAGGTGACTTTCTTTTTGTTTTGAAGTCCTAATGCTTTGTTCACAAACAGGCAGAATTGGTAAAAGCACGCATCGTTGGATGTTAGGTTTACACAGAGGGCAGCACTGGTAAAAGCAACCATCCTCATATTTTTGGTTTTTAAAAGTTGTGAACCTGACATTTCAGATTGAAAGTTCTAATTCAGATATAAAATGCATTTATGATGTGTTTGGTTAACAAACGTCTTAAATTTATAATATTTAAACGATTTTTTTATTTTAACTATATTTTATTCAATGAGGGACACAAAAGTTTGGTTACTGCTCTCATAAATAGATATCGTGAGCAGATATGTTTTTGTATGAAGAGGAATGTCGTTTAAATTAAGCAGATATTTCTTTGAAATCTTACAATTCTGTAATAGCGCGTGTATCAAATTTCATTAAGGTTGAACAAAAATTATATATTTTTAAAAATTATTTTATTTTGGGCTTAAATAATATTTGTATTAATAATAATATTTATTAATCTAATATATAAAAATCTCATGTCACGGTTCGTACTCTTCCGAAACGGTTCGACCGTTTTTTATGAAATTTTTTATGTGTATTTGGTAGGTATGAGAATAGGTCGTAAAGTATATTTCATAACGCTAGGTAATTAGGGTGTCACTATCCACGTTCAACGTACGCTGATTAGATCAACGCTTGCTTGAAATCATCGCCACTGTGGCGTCATGTTGAAAAAGTTCAGCTAAAAATAAGCATAAGCAGCCAAATGCTACAAGATCCATCTGATGATCCATTCTCGGACCAATTGTTAGATATTGGCGATGGAAAAGTTCTGTCTATGAAAATACTGGATGCATAAAATTGCTCACTAATTTCTGCACTGTCGTTATTCGCAAAATGCTCTTATTGATCGCATATTTACCGATGTACGTACACAATACATAAATCATGCATGGCTGTCAGAAAGAGCCATCTTGGCAGCAAAAAATGTGGACGCCGACGATTTAAACTTCACGGTACAGCAGTCGTTGCCAGGCGACTTGGTATCATACAAATCGATCGATACAGTTTGTGACACTAATGAAGCTGTAAATTATTCAAAAGAGTTTTTGAACTCACTGGATTTGCCTGGCATGTCACCATACCTTCTACGATTGAAAGCTGGATCTCCGGTTATTTTACTTCGGAACTGGAACCCACCGCGGCTGTGCAATGGCACGCGAGTGGTCATTAAAATATGGATGAAAAACGTTATCGAAGCCACCATTTTGAATGGCAAATTCCGAGCCGAAAATGTTTTGCTGTCCCGAATTCCAATAATTCTCACAGACGTGCCAATTGAATTCAAACGCTTTCAATTTCCTATTAGATAAGCATTTGCTATGATAATCAATAAGTCACAAGGCCAAACGATGTCTGTTTGCGGCTTAGATTTGGGCACACCATGTTTTTCACACGGACAATTTTACGTGGCATGTTCTTGCGTGGGCAAACCATCGAGCTTATTTGTGTTGGTTAAAGTCGGACTGACAAAAAATATCGTACACTCAATTGCTCTTCGAAATGAATATTGATTTTCTTTATTTCATTTTTATACTTTAGGATAAAAAAAAATATTCCTTTTTTCACTTTATGTTTAACTTTTAAGAGATCAAACAATGTATATGTTCGTTACGTTAATGAAATATATTGTATTGAGAAAATGAATGTTTTTTTTTATCGGCGATCATCGTCCACAGCGCTCCAATACTCTTTCTGTCATAGATCCCATCCCCACACTTACAATACATTCGTTATTTTTTAATTAACAACCAAAATATTCACTAGAAATAATTTATATAGCAGAACAACTAGTTATAATATACATGTATTTATAATATTTGTATTGTAATAATAATATTTGCGTACTTCTGCATATGAGTATGTGTTGATATGACATCTCAAAACTGTAATAAATATGATAAACGAAATTCTGCACGTAATTCTGAAAATAAAATATCCTGCATATGATTTTTTAGATTAATCATCAAATTTTAGATTAAATAACGCAGCATATAAGATTTCTTTTCTCTACTTGTAGTATGAAGATATACAAACAAAATTATACTTTAACCCTTCTGTTCTGTTCGGGTCTATATTACCCGAAATAAAATTTATACCTTCGTAAAAATATATAGTACAGGGATATATTCATGAAACTTCTTGACATCTTTGGTAAATAATATATATATATGTACTCCTAGAGGGATTTAGGTTTATTCTAATTTCGAAGGAATATTTTTCAATTTATACCTAATTTATCGTTCGGGTAAATATGACCCAATGCAAAAAAAATCGTTTATTTTTTTACTCATACATGTTCACTTTTGTTTGGAATATGGAAAGAAAAGAATAACAATAGTTTATGCAATTTATCCGTTTTCGAAACCTGTTTCGTTGACGCATGTATTTGGTCACATGACAAGAGTGCACGTGCAAGGTCCAAAAGTTGATACAATTGGTAGGGGGCCTATCTCTTTGTTCTTATTGCAACCGGTTTTTTTTCTGCTTTATTTCGCTTTCGGATACACTATAAAAGAGTTGTGCCTGCGAATGTGAGAGAAAATATGGTGAATAGTAGAAAATTGAGTCACACTGATATAGCTAAACCAACAGAAGCTTATGACAGCGCAGAAAAAGTATATGAAAATCATAGAAGTGATGAAATGGAGAGTGAAAGTTCTGACAATGATTTTGATACCGATATTCAACAAATGAACTATAAAGGGAGTATTCAAGAATCGTGAAATAAAGTGGAAGTTGGATCTGCTACCTCTTTCTTCTCAATCAACCGCTGCTAATATTATAAAAAATACTACAGGGGTCACAAGATATTCAACGGCAAGGATATCAGACGTAAAATGTCCATTTGAGGTGATATTCAATTCTACAATGGAAAACGAAATCATAAATATGACTAATATTGAAGGAGAAGGGGTTTATGGAAAAAGTGGAAAAATATGGAAAGTAAAACTTTTCAAGCATGTATTGGATTATTATTGTTAGCTGGTGCTTATAAATCATTTGGAGAATCAACAAAAAGCTCATGGGATAAAGAAACTGGCAGAAATATATTTCGGGCGACAATGTTCCTCGAAACATTTTGCACCATATCGAGAGTTATTCGTTTTGATAATAAATCCACTCGTCAAGAAAAAAGAAATTTGAATAAATTAGCTACAGTGCGGGATATCTGGGAAAAGTGGATCGAAATTCTACCAAAATTATACAATACGAATGAAAATATTACCGTTGATGAACAATTCGTAGGATTTCGTGGCGATGTCCTTTCAAACAGTATATACCAAGTAAGCCATCTAAATATGGAATCAAAATATGGACTTTATGTGACAGTGAAACTTCGCATGTACTGAAAACACAAATTTACATTTTAAAAGAACAAGGCTCAAAGCCAGAAAAGAATCAGGGAATGCGAGTAGTATGTGTTTGATCTTACTTATGGGTATTCGAGGCACAATATTGCATGTGATAATGTTTTCACATCTTACAACTTAGGACAACTTCTTCTGAAACGGAAAATGATTATGATTGGCACCATTAGAAAAAATAAATCAGATTTTCTGAACAAATGCCAAACAAAGAAGTTCACAGCTCCTTATTTTATTTTACAGAAAATAGTTGTAAACTACATTCCCCAAAAAGAACAAGAATGTTATTCTTATGAGTAATTTGCATCATGACAAAGAAGTTAGCAGATCTGACAACAAAACCATTAATGATCTTAAATTATAATTCAACAAAAGGGGCTGTGGATACTCTTGATCAACTTTTAAGCACATACACTTGTAAAAGAAAAATAAATTGCTGGCCCATGATAGTATTCTATAACATGCTTGAAATTTCTGCGTAGAATGCATTTGTTCTATGGACTTCAATGCATAATGAATGAAACGAAAACAAATTGACTGAACGAAGTCTATTTTTGGAAGAACTGGGAAAATCACTCATTTTTCCATACATTGAAGCAAGGCCATACCTATCAAGAAGTGAGAACTCAATAAAAATAGTGGAACGAATACAGAGGAAAAGGAAAAACGTACCATCGGGATTTGCAGAGTATACTTCATTGTGTTTCAAACGTGCAAGGTGAAAGCTCTGTCAAGCAATGACAGCAAAACTAATATGTTATGCTGTAATTGTAAGAATCACATTTGCAAATCTCATGTAAATTATTATTGTTCAAATTGTAAATAAAAGTAAGTTTCAATTTCGAATATTTTTCTGTTACTTTTATAGATGCTTTGTATTATTACAAGTTTTAATTTCAAATATATTTTTGTTATTTTTATAGCTGTTTTATATTATTAGATCTATTTTTAAACTTATATTACTATTGTTTAAACCATTTCTTAAATGACACCTGTCAATTACTGCAAGAAAGGTTAGTTTTCAGAGTCGGGTCATATTGACCCGAAAGCTACATACGTGAAGTAAATACAAACAGAACAGCACGGTTAATATATTATTTATTATACACTCAAGAGCCAAAACATTATGACCACCCCTACATTTTGTAATGAACTCTCCTGGATGACGTGGAAGGCACGTGATCAGGTGGAAGTGGTATTTAATTGCTGCTGGAGAGTCTGAAGAATCATTCTTTCACTTACTTCTGTGTGTGATGGGAAAGGCTGCGGATCTAAGCGACTTTGATAGAGGGCAGATTGTAATGGCTCGAAGGCTCGGAACAAGTATTTCCGAAACTGCACGACTCGTGGGTTGTGCGCGATCTACAGTTGTTAGTACTTATGCAAAGTGGATGAATGACGGTGAAAGCAGCAGTAGCCGACATGGTGTTGGTCCACACGCTATCAAAGAAAAAAGTCGTCGGAGACTGTCTCGCATGGTGAAGCAAAACCGGAGATAGACAGTGGCTCAGCTGACAGCCCAGTACAATGCAGGGCCAAGTAGAATAGTATCGGAGCACACTGTTCAGCGGACACTGTTGGATATGGGGCTACACAGCAACCGTCCCACTCGTGTGTTTTTGCTGACCAAGCGTCATCGCCAACTGCGCCTGCGCTGGGCCCGGGAACATCGCGACTGGTCCATGGATCAGTGGGAGAGAGTTGCCTGGTCAGATGAATTACGATTTGTCATGCATCACTTCGATGGCCGTGTCAGGACACGCCGTCTTCCAGGCGAACAGTTGCTCCCTCAATGTACAGTAGGTCATACACAGGCCGGTGGTGGCGGTATTATGCTTTTGGGGACGTTCTCTTGGGCGTCTTTGAGACCCGTGGTTGTAATAGAGCATACCTTGAATGCTACAGGGTATCTGAACATCATTGCGGACCAGTTGCACGCTTACATGGCCTCTGTTTTCTAGCTGGAAATGGAATGTTTCAACAGGACAACGCCCCATGTCACAAGGCTAAAATTGTGTTGGAGTGGTTCCAGGAACGTGATGCTGAATTCCAGTTAATGTCCTGGCCGCCTAACTGACCGGATCTTAATACGATAGAACACCTTTGGGATGACATGGGGCGGCAGCTCAGAGTTCAAAGACCACCAATTCGCAATATCTCGGATTTGTGTGACCGTTGCTTAAACATTTGGTACAATCTGTCTCCGGCCATCTACCAAGGACCATGCCAAGGCGGGTTGAAGCTGTGTTGCGCGCCAAAGGTGGGCCAACTCGTTATTGACAGGTGGTCATAATAATTGGCTCTTGAGTGTATATATTTAGAATATTATTATTTATATACATTATTTATTATATTATTAACCTTGAATGAAATTACAGTGTATACTTTTCAATTATTGTATTTGGTAACAAAAATATAGCAAGAACAATTAAAGAAAATATGAACATATTTATTGTTTATATTGTATATTTTTTTACCATTAAAAATGAATTGCCAAAAGCTTTGCAATCAGAAGAAAAAGATAAAACGTTTCTTTCTATATTTTTTTCCGATTAAATAGAAATAAAGATAATAATGATTTTTTTATTTAAAAAATTCTCTTAAAAAGTTTTCTTCTGATAACAGTTCCTAAATTATTACTGGCTAACATAAAAGTTTTAAAATCCATATACAAGAAAATCAGAAGAAATGTAATTTTGCATGCGATTTAGTAATAGCGATAGAGAACGTAGTAGCATTAGAAAAAGTCACAATAATTTTTTACTACGTTGGTAATTTGAAATATTGCTTCCCGAAGTAATTAGTTAGTTTTATGCAATTAGTTTTATTAGTTATAAAGAGTATTTTATAAATAATTCTAACGGGTGCTGAATGGATGATGGGTCCAACATATCCGAGCTTGTCGACGATTTTACGGTTTAACAACAACAACAAAAATCTATCTGAAATTGATGGAATATGCAATGTATTGATTTGGAACAACGATACTATATCCTTTTAAAACATTCTAATCTCTGTCATGGAAGTTATAAATTGTGGAGGTGGAATTCAGTAGTCAGTAACTGCAAGTAGTAGAGGGAGTTTTCTCTCAAGAAAAATTCTCTCTGCCCGCTTCGTGGCATTGCGATTGTTTAATAACGATTTGCCGCTTGTGTGTTATTAATTTCGGCAAATTTTATCTTTTGTATGCTTTGCCTGTCTTTTGCTTCCTGTCTCTTTTGTAAGTCATATCACTGACTCTCCGACCCGCCTGAAGGCCCAGGGTTAAAATTACTGAATGACGGGACCGCCTCTACAGCAACACTGGCGGGAACTGTGGTTGAGTCCTAAGGGTCATAACTGGCCATGGTACAACCTTTCCCTAAGGAAGTACGTCCCATCATCGATGCGAAGCTTTTTGTGCACCCTCCAAGGTGGTGAGAACCAACCACAGTACCACGAAATAAAGTTTCTCATCCTCGATTTCGAGGTGCACCCCAGAGGGACTATTTTTTGTGCATAATAAAATGCCATTGTTCATTACTATGCTTGCTGGACGTACATTGTACACCCATCGAAAGGATTATCCATATTAAATAGAAGTTACAAATAACTTTCCCATGGTAATTTACAATAGAAAGTTGTCGGATTCTTTTTCTTACTTTCTCCTGCAACATTTACAGAAATAAAAAATAAAAAAAAAGATTTGAACTTCTTATCTTGAATATCGTAACAGGATAAAGTTTTAGAATGATATCATCTGCCATCTTATTATTTTTCAAAATTTATTCTAAACTATAGAAACAAGTGAGCTCAAAAATATATATTGTCACAATGCGCGAGTATATAAAATCAGTAAATAAAACAATAAAAAAATTTTATTGTGCTTTATACTTAAAAAAGTATTTTTATTAAAATTAGATAAAAAATTGGGCTGGAAGAAATTCAGAATTTCCTTCAGCTTCAGAATTTGTGCTGAAATAAAATTAATATGACTGAGGAGTTAATTTTCCTTTTAACTTTTGTAAAAAGGATTTTTTTTGAATAATATGTTCCGAAGTCGCTGATAAAAGTTAACATTTAATTTAAAATCTCTTTAATTAACAATTTGAAAAAAAAAAATCTTACTGAGAACCTACAACCCAAAGAAATAAACACATGCTGAGTTTGCTGGCTCTAGATCTTATAATCTATTCTGTAAAACGATTTGAAATATTTTTACATCATATCTTGCCACGCAGTTTATAGCATGCAATTATAACATCCGGACATTTTCAAATAACAATTAGTCTATAAACATTATCAATCCTTACCCATTTTGAAGCAGATAATGGCAGCGCCATCTTTATCTCTGTATGGCAAGTGACTCATGAATCCCGTTCTAATCGCCTTTTTCGCACTTTCTTCGTCCATGTGATGGAAAACATCTGAGAAGTTTTTGCTCACCACTTGATAGAAGGTCTGAAGACGATCAAAGGCCTTTTTGACGTTGAATTTCCTCGCTCTCAGATATTGTAAGAGGAATTCGTCATCCATGCGACACTGAAGGTTCTTTTCTTCTGAAAAAAAAAGAACAAATTGTGACTAAGTGCATGCATATCAGGGATTAAGGTCTTTGAAGAGAAACAGCAATAAACAACTGGAAAGCGTGGATTGTGAATTTAATTAAGAATTCTGTCCTGTCACTAAAAAAGCTGAGGCTTTGAAAATCAGTATGGCAACTTGCAGTGCTGAGAAGCGTTACTGCTTTTAATACATTTCTGTACTAACCTGTGATTTGATTTCTTGTTGCAAATACATTCGATTATTCGAAAGATTGAGCATTTCCGCATTTTTTATATCTCATATATGAAGTATCATAATCATCAAAAAATTCGTCATCAGAACCACCTAGAGTAAAAAAAAAAAGCATTTCTGACATTATGTCTGTCTGACAATGCAATGACTCAAAAATGCTTTGAGTAAGGCGGCTGAAATTTGGACTTCAGACCAAATCTCCAGATATCTATCAAATGTTGATCGAAATCCCTTCAGAGAAAGTCTGTCTGTCAGGTTCTGGATTAGAAATGAGCTCGATAACTAAAATGGCCAAAGAGATAGTCAGATAAATATTGGTGCACAGGTTTAAAATCTAAAATATAGATACTTCTCAGATTTTGACGACGACTTACAGAAACCCAGTAAAAGATTGACTATCTATCAATCTGGAATGTGAATGCAGTAACTCATAAACTCAATAACTTAAACTAATGAAATTCGGCATGTCATCTTGTGACGACAGCTGTAGTTCCAATCTTTGGAGAAAACAGTATTCAAAATATATTTGCATGATTGATTCAGTAAAAACGCTATATTCAAGCTAAAGATCTATATTTTGTAACTATCGTTCACCAATGCCATACAAATTATTCGTGGTCTTACCCAAGGTCCACAATTTTATATCCAGGAAGAGAGATAAGACCTTTATTGTAGAGTGGGGGGATGTTTCTGGATTCCTGCTGTTCAATCCAGCATTCGTTTAGATTTAGTATTTTATACTCACCTTATAGTGGTGTGTTGTGTTTTCTAAGAAACTGCCTGGTTTTAAATACACTATTTTTAATCTTTACAAACACAGCTACACTACAAAATTCGGAAACACTTATTACTACAGACACATAGAAAAGATGATAAAAGAACAGTATGGTAGAGGGATTCCACGGTTTCCAATCGAAAGCATACGGCGTTAGGGCAAGGGTTGCGCATGGAGAAAAAGTTGACCTCAGGGTGTGGTTTTCCCGTTCAACTGGTTGTCTTCTGCAAAACGCCACAAGGGGACGCTCTTTGCTCAAGGGCAAAAAGAGGTGTTACAACATATATTTTATACTCTCTAAGCGTCAATTTTGTTCAATAAAAATAATTTTATTCATATTACTTTGAACTTAAAATAAATTATGCGACCTTATTTAAGTAATCCTCCATTCGTGGAAGGGTTGTGCAGATTAATAACTTTTCTTTATCAGTAGTACTTGTCTAGGATGCCTTTTAATTTCAATTGATTTGAATTATTTTTCATTGTTCTTGTTCAATGGTAATGCTCCCGGACATCTAAAACAAGGCTTTATATTTGTATTTTAACAGATTGAATCGCGCAAAAAAACAATAACGCTATCTTAATATCAAACAATTATAATTATTACTAACACATCACGTTGGCAATACTTATCACAAACATGAAACGAGTTAAAAATGCAAATATTTAGAATTACATGAATTGAAAATTTAATAGTGTCAACTTGCTTGTATTTATGCCATATAACAGAATCAGTGCATTTAACAGTTATTAAAATAATTCGAATTCAGACTTGTCAAAATATTGAAACGACCCTGTTTATCTCTCAAAGTTAAATATAATTTACCGTCCCATCCCATCAGTCAAGATACAGTATCCATGATTTCCATAAATTGGAAATCAGATTCAATCAATTTCTTTTTCTATATCAATCTGCATCCCGTGAAATTCGTGAATGTAGAAGAAAATACCTACAAGAGAGTAGTATATAAATAACAAAGTGCCGGGATATCCTGATTGGAAGGGCATTGGATTCGCATCCCTTGGATTGTGAGTTCGAACCCGCCAGTCGAAGACTCTCCGTATGTGGTGGTGGCTGGCGTACGTATAAATCTGTCGTGGTCATAAAGTCCTCCATGTCGAGAGTAATACTACTGGGGGCACTGGATCAGAGGTAATCGTTCTCTGATTCGGGTCTAAATTACTGAATGAACTCGTAAAAAGGGTGTGACGTATGAGTAGCTAAGTCGTACTCTTGTCCCTAGGTGGCGCTACTGTAAAACAAAACTCAAAAATTGCGGCTTAAATTCGCTGAAAATTAGTCGGCGGGCTTGTCTATGGCAAGTGCCATCAGAAAAAACATATAATTAACAGGTCACATTAAAAATATTCGAACTAGTTTGCAAACTTATCATCTAAAAAGTGATTTTTAAAAAAATCAGTAACAAGCAGTTTTTTAATATTATTATTTAGCCATCTCATTTATTTGAGTTCAAATATCTCTAAATACTGGAACACTTCAAAGATTAGAAGAATTCCCCACACCTCTCAGAAACCTCAATGACAGCTTGGATTGATAGGTTCATATAAAAAAACAGGATCCCGCTTAGATGATGACTACTAAGCAAATGTTTGCTCAAACATCTTTTGAGAATTCTCAGAAGTTTTTTGTTTTACCGAATCTATTTGGACTAGTGTGTCTGGCAAAGCCCGCCCGTTAAGTATTCAATCAATCGCACGAAACGAAAGGAACATAAATCTAGGAGTGATATCCAGCCGTCTTGAGCGCTCGCAGTAGTTTTTTTGAACGGACGTTTGAGGCTATCACTACTGATAAAGTTAAGTTCTTAGTTAAAAAAATTTGCTCATTATCCAGAATTCAATTTGATCCAGAGGTACACATTTCTAACCTCTAAAGTATATTTCTGCCATATTTGGTAAAGTATATTATACCATGTTTGGTCTAGCTTGTGAAACACTTATGCAGAGACACACAGTTTTCTTAATTATTAGTGCAGTTATCTCAGCCTTGTAAGCAGTGGATTATAAGGTTACAGTGTTTTGAAGTTGTAGTAATCTGAACATAAGTATTTGAAAGCAATGCCAAACAAAGGGGTAAAATATCTAAAAATGAATGATGTTTGTCTGGAATGGGAATGATCATTACGTTAAATCATGAATATAAGAAGAATATTAGTTTCATAAGAACATTATAGCAATTTAGATTCCATTCTAGCCAGAGGCCCCACAGCAAAATAGCAGCATTGAATCATACAGTAAAACTGCTCCCATCAAGGGATGTAGGCCACATCTGAGGATAAGGGAGATTAACATTTATTTATTTATTACAAATGCCCAGAAGTTTGGCTATGGTGCCATTAGATCTTTAGCCTTCCATTATTTCTGAACCATACAGAGCTTCAACAAGGGAAAAGCATCAACACCCTCCTTATCCAGAACAGTTAGGACGTGAGTCCTTTTATTATGTGAGAGGCCGCCAGTATTCCACTAAAGCAGTCTCAAAACTTTACACATCTTGCAAAAATTCTCAGTAAAATGTCAGAGACACAAGGAAGGAGACAAAGCCGTAGCAGATTTAGTGTTAACTAGCGTGCATCTCTTGGTGGCCTACTACATTACATCCCAGGAAGATTAACATAAACTTTTTCATTTTAAAAATCTCTAAGAGAAGGCATGCATATGACCAGCCGTCATAAGCAAGAAGCCAACCACCATCTCAAGAACTACCCAGATCATTTCGTCTCAATTTCGCAAGTAGGACCAGAAATAGTCTACCCCGCCCTGCCAAAGCATATGGGATAGCTGAAAATCAACAGCGCAATGAACTACAGATGGGGCCATAGACAGTATTTCACCCTGCTCGAAGGAGCACGGAAAAATCTGATTGACCGGCTGCCTTGACGGCATTGACAGGAACTAATGTTGAATTTTAAGGGCCCTCATTGGTCATGGTATGGTCCCTCCGTAGGAGGCACGTCCTGTCATCGGTAAAGGTAGTTGACCCCACACCATTTCTATACCTACAAAAAACGGTGAGAACCAACCATTATACTGGAATCATCTCATACCCATGTTTGATGTGCCCTCCGAGGGAACCAGTACAAAGGGAAGCAGACTTTGAACGGGATGGAGCTATTGTTTGACAAAGGATTCTAAAACCCTCCGCGCTTTTGCGCATGCTTTAGGATGGGTTAAATTCGTCAAAATAAGGGTGAGAGGAAAGATGAAAGGAGGAAATGTTTACATTTAACAATAAAATAAACTCGGATTACTCGCAGACTGACTTAAAATAAGACGGTCAGAAATGACACGATATTCGACATGAAAAAAATATATGCGTGAAAAAATTGAGCAAAAAAGTATCTAATAGGGCGAAAATCGAAGTCAAAGGATGATGAGGAATTCCAGAAATGCGTTCATCTCTCTGCGACTCTCCCCTTAATGAGATAGAATCGTCGGAAAGTGGTTGTCTCAGAATGCTGAAACGAACAGTACTTTCAAGTATTTCACAAACAGATGAAATCTCTGAATTTAACGATACAGTATTTGTTCCATCCTATATAAACAGTTAAAGTATCTGACTATACAGTATCTGTATTGTTTGCAAAGGATAAATTTAATAAATCGTAATGGAATGACTACAGTAGTTGCTATTCATGTTTGAGATGTAATTTTTATTTAGCACATTAATTACTCCTAAATAAACAGAGCATCCTTCACTAGCTCTTATAATGATAACATTAAATAATTTTCGTAACCATAAGAAATTCTAAAAATTGAGAGTACTTACTTTTAATTAATTCTCTTAGTTGGCTTATTGAAGAAGAGCGCGTGCTCTCGGTTTCGTTCAGCTCCTCTTTTGCTGTTTGTATCATACGACGTGTCAGGTAATCGAGGTGAAAAGGCAGAAAGCCTTTACTTTCTAAATCTTCTTTGTAGGTCGAAGACATACCTATAATAATAAATATATATTTCATCATGAAAGAGTAGAATATAGAAATATTAAACACCGAATTTGGCTACTATTAAACAAAATGGATTACATGGAAGTGGTCATTTCATTTAATTAATAGCTAATCATCAAAAATCGACAATTTTTTTAAAGGAAATTTTATATGTAGTTTTACTTATCGTTTGTTAAAATGTGCAATGTTTGAACAGCAGCTTTTGAGTTTCATAATAGTTAGTCGCTGACCGTTGCAACAATTACAAGATAAGGGAAATAAAATTATAGTTACTTTACCCCTTGACACATGAATTACTTAACTTTCTAATTAAATGACACATCCTATATGAAAAGAATTATTATTATTTTAATTCCAACTATAATCCAAGAGTATATGAAATAATGTTGCGTTTTCAAGCGATTTTTGCATTTTAAATTACATAACGCTTTTAATTAATTGCTGATTTAAAATTAAAAATTCTGTAATTCGTGGCACGAGTTAGACTTGTCATTGTATGCAAAGGGTTTAAAGAATCATAAAAATCATAACATTTTTATGATAAAATGATAGTTAATATAATTTATATCTATAAATAGGATAAAAACATATTTCAAGAGAAAGAGAACCAGTTGATGAGATATGTTAAATTCTTTTATAACCTATTCTCATCAAAATATTCAGTGGCATTCAGGACTCAGGACTCGAGGGTAGCTTGGAGACACTAAAAGGGTCAGCGGATTGCAAATATTCTGAATTTTCCGGGGGAGGGGGAGAGTATTACGGTACTTATCTTAATGTGGCATATTATTTTGTTTATCGTTATCACTATTATTGAGTTTCTCAACGAATTCACTTATGATTTTTTTTAATGAAATTATTACGGATATTTAGTTAAATGTCATTTCTTGTATTATTATTTCTAATTAACCATAGATTTTCTTTTATTTGAAGGATTGTTTTTCTTTGTAGTTATTTTCTTCGTATTATTTCTATTATAATTTTTTTGTTAATAATATTATTTCTGTTTTTCTTTTTTGTTAGTTATTTTCTTTGTATCATATCTAATTTTTTTTTCCTTTTCTGTTGGTTGTTTTCTTTTTATTATTTCTATTTTTCTTTTTTTTGTTATTTATTTTCTTTGTATTATATCTATTTTTCTTTTATGTTAGTTGTTTTCTTTGTATTATTTCTATACCGTTCTTTGTAGTTAATTTATATTACTACTAACAGCTGAAGCTGAAACTGATGAAGATTGTGCAGAATTCGGAACATTGTTCTCCCAATTGGGTATTGGTTTCAGCTCGAATATTAAGATTCAAACCCCTTTACTACCAAAGAAGTACACGATATTGTAATTTTAAAAGAAAATACTCTATAATGCTGTAAAATTTGAGAAACATTATTATATTTTTTGTTTCTGTAGATACGTTAAAGCCCCGTTTCAAAGCAACACTAAGGCTATTTCGGGACGAACCTCGTAATTTTGAACAATGGTTAGATGATGATGACAACCCCTGATCTGGCACCAAGTTTCCAAACTTCCCCACCACAGCAGAGGGAGGAGGTTTGGCCCAGACGGATTTAACGTACACCAAACCCGCGAGCACCACACGCTTCTCCTGTGGAATCGGGTCTCGAACCATTAGCCCTCCTTTTCCTAAGCCGTGAACTTGCCACTAGACCACCGCGTCCACGTTTTAATATATTATTGTTTTATTGCAAATTAAAATTTAATGCATTTTTTTTTGAAATTTGATGCAATAATTTTTAAATATTTTCTGAAGATTTTGAATAGAGAATAAATAATCTATTCATTTAGAAATATTCAATAGTTATTTTAATGATTCCCAATGCTGAAAAATTGAAGAATTCAGGCTATTTAACAGTAGAACTCGAATGCTAAAAGATTGGATAGAAGGAGAACTTCTATTTTAAGCTCTGAAAATAAGAAATTTATATATTAAACTATCTCCACGAGTTGGTGCAAATCATTTCATAAACTTTTGAATCAGAAGTTTTTTTCTTTATACCTCTTTTTAGCAAAAAATATATGAGTTTTTTTCCCAATTTTTTTAAAAAAAATGCTTAATATTTAACTGGTATAATTTGATTTGGCCGATGTTTCTACTATCTATTTAATGCACAAATTCAAAAATATTACAATTTTATCTCATTTTTTAAAAAAAATCAGCCCAAATGTAATCATTTATCTTAACCAAAATTCAATAAAACTAAAATCCCCAGTAAACAAGTTGGTCTCCTAAGGTGACTATTTATATAATAAAAAATCTGCAAATGTAATTAATTTAGAATGTTATAATGTTATAATAATAAAATAACTCCAAAATTAATTTAAAAATACTCTATTTTAATTTGAATAAGTTCGAATGCACAGTATTTATAATTAAATGACATCACAAATTAAATCTATCCAAATATAGCAAATAAATAAATAAAAAATCTTGAGTGTTCTTTCCCTCTAAAGTTATGTGGCCTCTTATCAATTTTCTTCATCATCTATTTAACAATGCAGCCCTTTGAACCAGCTGGTTGCCAAAGACGGCTAGTATGCAATAAATATACGTGTATAAATTGAGTCTTTTTGGTTTATGTCCACTTCGTATGAAATATAGAGCGAAAATGATGATAAAAATAAGAATTCAACATCTCGGTAACGTGATGAAATTCAGATATAAAGTTCCATGATTTAACATCCATGATTCCATGATTTAACATCCATCCATGATTTAACTTCCATCCATCCTTCCATCCATCCTACATCCATGATTTAACATCATGCTATTTTACGTAATGGTGAGTAGTGATCCTGCCATAATAAGTGTAATGAATTCTAAAATTCGAATGGCTCATACAGATGTATTGTATCCCATAAGCAACTCTTGAACGAAATTGTGAAATCAGGAAAAAGGTCCAGTATATATTAAATGATTGAGATAAATTTGTTTTCGAAAATATCAGAGAAAAATATAGCGTATATTTCCAAATTTATTTCCACCTAATTACCAGGGATTATAGCGTGTGAAAGATTTTAGTAAAATATTTTATGCATAAATTTGACTAATTCCTCAAGCGAAATTCAGATAAAATGTAACTTGTACTAATTTAGAAGCCATTTAAATATTCTGCAATTTTTTCTGTGCTTTGCAAGTCTCTCTATCTGATATTTCACTTAAAATTTGAACTTTGAATACGAATAAGGAAAATGATTGAATTTCAACTAATTCGATTATTCTTTCACAGAAACACGTTTATAAAATCTATAAAATTAATAATTGATTTATACGGTTTCATTTATTGTATATGTGAGTAATACCTAATAGGTTTCATAATTTTTTTAATGGGGTTGAGAATTTTTGTTTCCTGATTCAATAAAAAAATAATATATTACAATACGACAGCAACATTTCAAACGGATACCATATTTATATAGACAATTAAATAACAGAAAAGAACAATAGCATTTAAAATGTACAAACTATAAATTTTCATCTTTTTTAGTAATTAATCTTTATCTTTATCAGTAATTAATAAAAAAATTAAATTCAATCATTTTATTATAATGAAATCCATTCTGAATGAAAAAATAAACCATTTTTTTTAATATTTTGGTTATTAAAATTGAATAAAAAAGAAAAAAAAACAAAGTGGAAATATCCAGTAACAATAAATTTGATTGGTAATTAAATTTCCAAAATAACAATGAAAATTATTGTTGTTATGAAAATAACAACAATAATTATAAAACATTTTTAAAAATGTATTAAAAATCAGAGATGTATAAAACATTCATTTTTTTACATCTGTATAAATCATAAAAAATTCACTTATTACATTATGTATTAATCATAAAACATTTTTTTAAAAATGTATTAAAATTAAAGAAATAATTATAAAATTATAAATTATTATTTAAAAAAAGTTATTTAAAATTTTTTAATAATGTGAAAAGAATGGTTAAACTATGGTAATTTCCAAAGTTACCATGAAATAGCTGCAAAGTTTTTATTATTTGTTTTATAAATTAAAATACTTATTAAATTTCAAAAAGTGTGCAGATATTAACTCTGAAAAATTATATATGTATGGTATAACTTTAAACTTAGTAATCTTCAAAGCACCGACGTATAGAGACACTTTATTATTATTAAAGATGAAATGTGTGAGGTTCAATATATTCAACGAATGATTGAATTGTGGATACACATTAACATCTATTGAAACATAGTTTACAATAGTAAATGCTAAATCAAATAACGATGGTTAATTTCCGATGGGATTAAAACATACAATTAACATCATTTTTAAAAATCTATGATTAAAAATTGACTTACTACATTCTATACTTTATTTCCTCAACTGGTTTATTTTCTCAACTGTATTATTAATATATATTTGTTTAGGGAAGTATTGTCCTTTAGATTCAAATTGGAATCTATAGATTGTTTAAATATTCCAGGAAATTTTGTATCAAAATTTTAATTTTTTTATTAGCTTTGTTATTCTATGAAAAAAAAATGTAAAAATGTGTAAATCGATGTATGCATGGAGTACATATAAATAAGGTAAGTGGTTAAACTAAACATGAAAAATGAATTAATTATTTCCACTTAGCCTAAGAATTTTAGTATCAACATTTCAAAATGTAAATATTTAAAAACAGTGATCCATCAAAATCAAACTAAAAATTTAAACCAATTAAACTAATTACATTTTAAATATTATATAGGTTATACTTAATGTTAAATATTCATACATTTAATCCATCAATAATTAGTATACTGTCAGTGATTTGATTTTGCATCCATTGAATAAGGGAACATCTTACCTTTCCAGACAGAATTAGGTCCAGTTCAAAACACTAGATTTTTGCAATTGTAAATAATCTCTCGACTTACTAACATATTATTCAATTGGTTGAATAAAAATATATGCGAAACATATTTATTATTGATATCAGTTGATAAAATATCAATGCTGTCGTTTTCACCTTGAGTACGCTTAGAGTTTAATTGATAAGATAATATCGTGAACACTACCATCCTAAATGCGAATATCCGGTTTTGTTTGTTAAAAAAAAAAGTCTTATCAGAATCACTTAGCATTTATTTGTTTTTAAGATGCGGCCTTGGAATTACATAAGCAGTTTTCAGCCCTCTAGCGTATGAAATATGCAACTAACGCAGCAACATTCGATATACCTTCATGTTTAATTTGCCAAAAGGGGGAGGAAATCGATTCATTCACTTAAAGTTTCGGAAGAAGATAGAGCCATAGCCTTGATTTGTCTATTTTGATTGTATCAGTCATAGCATTTATTCAGTGAGTAGAATTCGATTTTAAAAGCAGAGTTGAATTAATATCCAATGATTTCAAATATGTGAAAGCATTTGTTGAAGCATTAAATAAGAATCAAACTATAAAAAATCTAATCTAAATTTAATCTAGTATTTATTTTGTTAACACTTTCAATGCTACCGACGAGATATCTCGTCTTTCAGATACTTCCAGTTACAGGATTCTATGGGTTAACATTTGTTTCTTATTGGTTGATAGATATGTATTAGAAAGTTCAAACTATCTAAACTGGCATAAGAGATTAATTTTAGCCCACAGAAACCTGTAATAAGAAATATCTGAAAAACGAGATATCTCGTTCGTAGCGTTGAAAGTGTTAAAGATCATAAGAGCTAATAGAGATATTAAAATTGACCTGAATATTCCATATTCATACAGCTTTTTATATAGTGATGTGCGACATGTGAAAATAAAAAAATTAATTGTGTTTAAAATTATAGTTCAAATTAAAAATAGTTGAATAATTAAATGTTAATCATTAAAAAACAGAAAAAAACAGAAAAAAAAGATTTAAGTATCGTTGAAATGCCAAGTTCCAGAATATTAAATTTAAAGCAAACATAATATTTCAGCAATCATATGCCAGAAAATATTCGGAAAAAACTTTAAAATATCAATAAAATTTTAATAAATACGGCAGCCGTAAAGCTTTGGGAAATCCACTCTTGAGGAATTCTTACAATCTAAGAAGTAATTACGTACAAATTAGTCACTTTAAGTGCAATAAGTGCGTTTGAATGATATTTGCATCACACATAACGCAATTTCAGGAAAAAAACATATATATTTATCTTGTTAAAACAAAGATAGAAAAATATCTAGATTATCTGCCTGTTTCACTGCAAATGTAATCATTTTTAAAGATCAAAAAGCGGCATAAATTCACAAAAAGGTCACCCTACAGATATCAAGTGTCTGGGGTATAGCTCAGTGGTAAAGCATTAGACTGCAGATTGAGGGACCACATTCAAAACCGAGTTCCCACTGAAGCTATGTTTTCCTCAGATCAAAACGTTTTCAACAATTATGTTTCGATAAATAAGGATACCAAAGTAAGCGTTCTGCTTTATAGACTGATATTTCGCAAAATCTAGAGATATTATTCTATATGAGACAGAACATCAGGAGTATAGCTCAGAGATAAAACATTCGACGGCATATCGAGCTTAATCCAGAAGAATTATTCCATTTGAGACAGATATTCCGGGATATACCTCAGTGGTAGAGCATTCGACTGCAGATACAGAGGTCCACGGTTCAAAGTCGGGTACCCCTGAAGGTGTGTTTCACAGAGATCATATTTTTTTTCATTAATCATGTTTCGATAAATAAGGAAACCAGAATAAGCTTTCTGCTTTATAGACAGCTATTTCGCATAATCTAGAATTATTATTCCATTTGAGACAGAAAACGGGATTACAACTCGGTGGTAGAGCATTCGACTGCAGATCGAGAGGTATCCGGTTCCATCGCGGGTGCCACTGAAGTTAAATTTTCCAGAGATAATATTTTCTCATTAATTATATTTCGATAAATAAGGATACCAGAACAAGCGTTCTGTTTATAGATAGCTATTTCGCATAATCTAGAAGTATTATTCCATTTCAAACAGAGCAACGGGTTATAACTCGGTGGTAGAGCATTCGACTGCAGATATAGAGTTCTCCTGTTTCATCGCGCGTGCTCCTAAAGACAATTTTTCAGAGACAATATATTTTCATTAATAATGTTTCGATAAACAAGGATACCAGAACAAGAGTTCTGCTTTATAGACAGTTATTTCGCATAATCTAGAAGTATTATTCCATTTGAAACACAGCAATGCGGGTATAGCTCTGTGGTAGAGCATTCGACTGCAGATCGAGAGGTTCGGGTGCCCCCTGAAAGTGTTTCCCAGAGTGTTCATTAATTATGTTTCGATAAATAAGGATACAAGAACTAGCGTTCCGCCTTATAGACAGCTATTTCGCATAATCTAGAAGTTTTATTCTATTTGAGACGCAGCAACGGAGGTATAGCTCAGTGGAAGAGTATTCAACTGCAGATAGAGAGGTCAACCTGCCCCCTGAAGGTGTGTTTCCAAGAGATCATGTTTTTTTCATTAATTATGTTTCCGTAAATAAGGATACCAGAACAAGCGCTCTGAATTATAGACAGCTATTTCGCATAATCTAGAAGTTTTATTCCATTTGAGACACAGCAACGGGAGTATACCTCAGTAGTAGAGCATTCGACTGATGATCGAGTGGTCTCGGTTCAAACCCTGGTGCCCTCTGAAGTTGCGTTTCCCAGAGATCCTTTTTTTTCATTAATTATGTTTCGATAAATAAGGATACCAGAACAATCATTCTGCTTCCTAGACCGAAATTTCACATAATCTAGAAGTATTATTCCATTTGAGACACAGTAGCTGGCGTATAGCTCAGTGGTAGAGCATTCGACTGCAGATCGAGACGTTCCCCTTTCAAACCCGCGTGCCCCCTGAAGGTGTGTTTCACTGAGATCATGTTTTTTTCATTAATTATATTTCGAGAAATAAGGATACTAGAACAAGTGTTCTGCTATTTAGGCAGCTATTCCGCATAATCTAGAAGTATTATTCCATTTGATACACAGTAACGGGGGTATAGTTCAATGATAGAGCATTCGACTGCAGATCGAGATATCTCCGGTTCAAAGCTGGGTGCCCTCTGAAGGTGTGTTTCCCAGAGATAAGTTTTTTTCATTAAATATGTTTCGATAAATCAGGAAAGCAGAAAAAGATGCCAGAACAAGCGTTCTGCATTATACACAACTATTTCGCATAATATAGAAGTATTATTCCATTTGAAACACAGGAATGCGGGTATAGTTCTGTTGTAGAGCATTAGACTGCAGATCGAGAGGTTCGGGTGCCCCCTGAAAGTGTTTCCCGGAGTGTTCATTAATTATGTTTCGATAAATAAGGATACAAGAACTAGCGTTCCGCCTTATAGACAGCTATTTCGCATAATATAGAAGTTTTATTTCATTTCACACGCAGCCACGGGGGTATAGCTCAGTGGTAGAGAATTCGATGGCAGATCGAGAGGTCCTCGGTTCAAACACGGATGCCCCCTGCCAGTGTGTTTCCCAGAGATGATGTTTCTTTCATTAATTATGTTTCAATAAATATGGATACCAGAACAAGCGTTCTGCTTTAGACAGCTATTTCGCATAATCTAGAAGAATTATTTCATTTGAGACACAGCAAAAGGGGTATAGCTCTGTGGTAGAGCAATCGACTGCAGATCGAGAGTTCACCAGTTCCTCCGCGGGTGCCCCCTGAAGGTGTGTTTCCCATAGATCATGTTTTCTTTCATTAAATATGTTTCGATAAATAAGGATACCAGAACAAGCGTTCTGCTTTATAGACGGCTATTTTCAATAATCTACAAGTATTATTCCATTTCGGATGCAGCAATGGGAGTATAGCTGAGTGGTAGAGCATGCTACTGTAGTTCGAGTAGTCAAAGTTCAAACCCGGGTGCCCTCTGAAGATGTGTTTCCCAGAGATAAGGTTGTTTTTTTTTGCATTAATTATGTTTCAATAAATAAATATACCAGAACAAGCGTTCTGCTTTATAGACAGCTATTTCGTATAATCTAGAAGAATTATTTCATCTGAAACACCGCAACGGGAGTATAGCTCAGTGGTAGAACATTCAACTGCAGATCGCGAGGTCCCTGGTACAAAACCGGTTGCTCCCTAAAGGTGTTTTCCCCAGAGATAGTGTTTTATTCATTAATTATGTTTCGTTAAATAAGGGTACCAGAACAAGCGTTTTGCTTTTTGGACAGCTCTTACGCATAATCTAGAAGTATTAATCCATTTGAGACAGAGGAACGGGTTATAACTCGGTGGTAGAGCATTCGACTGCAGATACAGAGGTCCCCGGTTACATCGCGCGTACTCCTAAAGTCAATTTTTCAGAGTCAATATATTTTCTTTAATTATGTTTCTATAAATACGGAAATACGGATACCAGAACAAGCGTTCTGCTTTATAGAAAGCTATTTCCAATAATCTAGTAGTATTACTCCATTTGAAACACAGCAACAGTGGTATAGCTCTGTGGTAGAGCATTCGACTGCAGATCGAGAGGCCCGGGTGCCCATTGAAAGTGTGTTTCCCAGAGATCATGTTTTTTTCATTAATTACGTTTCGATAAATAAGGATACCAGAACAAGCGTTCTGGTTATAGACAGCTATTTCGCATAATCTAGAAGTATTATTCCATTTTAAACAAAGTAACAGGGGTACAGCTCAGTGATAGAGCATTCAACTGCAGATAGAGAGTTTTCCAGTTCCATTGCGCGTGCAACTAAAGTCAATTTTTCAGAGATAATATATTTTCATTAATTATGTTTCGATAAATAAGGATACCAGAACAATCAATCTGCTTTCTAGGCGGCTATTTCACATAATCTAGAATTATTATTCCATTTGAGACAGAGCAGCGGGGTTATAACTCGGTGGTAGAGCATTCGACTGCAGATCGAGAGTTCACCGGTTCCATCGCGGGTGCCCCCAGAATGTGTCTTTCCCAGAGATCATGTTTTTTTCATTAATTATGTTTCGATAAATAAGGATCGAGAACAGGCATTCTGCTTTATAGACAGCTATTTCGTATAATCTGGAAGTATTATTCCATTTGTGACAAAACAACAGGGGTCTAGCTCAGTGGTAGAGTGTTCGACTGCAGATCGAGAGGTCCCCGGTTAAACCCTGGCGCTCTCTGAAGTTCTTTTTTCTATTGGTTATATCTTTCTCATTAATTACGTTACGATAAATAAGGATACCAGAACAAGCGTTCTGCTTTATACACAGATATTTCGCAAAATCTAGAAGTATTATTCCATTTGATACATAGTAATGAGGGTATAGCTCAGTGGTAGAGCATTCGACTGCAGATCGGCAGGTCCCCGGTTCAAACCCACGTGCCTCCTAGAGGTGTTTTCCCAGAGATCATGTTTTTTTTCATTAATTAAGTTTCTATAAATAAAGATACCAGAACAAGCGTTCTGCCTTATAGACCACTATTTCCAATAATCTAGAAGTATTATTCCATTTGAAACACAGCAACGGGGGTATAGCTCTGTAGTAGAGCATTCGACTGCAGATCGAGAAGTACGGGTTCCGCCTGAAGGTGTTTTTCCCAGAAATCATGTTTTTTTCATTAATTATGTTTCGATAAATACGGATACCAGAACAAGCTTATAGACAGCTATTTCGCATAATCTGGAAGATTTATTCCATTTCAGACATAGCAACGGGGGTATAGCTCAGTAGTAGAGCATTCGTCTGTAGATCCCTAGGTCCCTGGTTCAAATCCGGGTGCCTCCTGATTGTATGTTATTCAGAGATCATGTTTTTTTCATTAATTATGTTTCGATAAATAAGGATAACAAAACAAACATTCAGCTTTATAAACAGCAATTTCGCATAATCTAGAAGTATTATTTCATTTGGGACACAGCAACGGGGTTATAGCTCAGTAATAAAGCATTGGACTGCAGATCGAGTGGTCCCGTTTCACACCCTTTTGCACACAAAAGGTGTGCTTCCCAGATAACCTTTTATTTTTTTTTCATTAATTCTGTTTCGATATATAAGGATACCAGAACAAGTGTTCTGCTTTATATACAGATATTTCGCATAATCTGGAAATATTATTCCATTTGATACACAGTAACTTGAGTATAGCTCATTGTTAGAGTATTCGACTGCAGATCGAGAGGTCTCCAGTTCCATAGCGCGTGCTTCTAAATTCAATTTTTCAGAGATAATATATTTTCATTTATTATTTTTAGATAAATAACGATACCAGAACAAGCATTCTGCTTTCTAGACAGCTATTTCACATAATCTAGAAGTATTATTCCTTTTGAGACCTATCAACGTGGGTATAGCTCAGTGGTAGAGCATTCTACTGCAGATCGATTGGTGCCCGGTTCAAAGCTGGGTGCCCCCTGAAAGTGGGTTTCGTAGAGATCATGTTTTCTTCATTGAATATGTTTCGATAAATAAGGTTACCAGAACAAGCGTTCTGCTTTATTGACAGCTATTTCCAATAATCTAAAAGTATTATTCCATTTCGGACACAGCAATTGGGGTATAGCTAAGTGGTAGAGCATACTACTGCAGTTCGAGTGGTCAAAGTTCAAACCCGGATGCCCGCTGAAGGTGTGTTTCCTAGAGGTAATATTTTTTTCATTAATTATGTTTCAATAAATATGGATACCAGAACAAGCGTTCTGCTTTAGACAGCTATTTCGCATAATCTAGAAGAATTATTTCATTTGAGACACAGCAAAAGGGGTATAGCTGTGTGGTAGAACATTCGACTGCAAATCTAGAGGTCCCTAGTTCAAACCCGGTTACCCCCTGAAGTTGTTTTTCCCAGAGATCATGTTTTTCTCATTAATTATGTTTCGATAAATAAGGATACCAGAACAGGCGTTTTGCTTTATACGGATATTTCTTATAATCTAGAAGTACTATTCCATTTGAAACACAGCAACGGGGGCATAGCTCAGTGTTAGAACATTCGAATGTACTGTAAGGGTTACGAGCATACTGTAACCCTTATATTAGATATCTTGCAGTTATCGATTTTTTCAGTAATATTAAACTGAATATGATCCTTTAAAAATTTAGGGCATTTCAATTTATATCTTATTTTTTGTAGTTCTGGTGCAATTTGGAGGCCTTTATCTGTCATTAAATCATCATTCGGTTCTAATGCATAAATCAGATTGCTTTTAACAAAAAGTTCCTTGTCAGATATGCTACCACAGTATAATGGTGAAATGAAGCTGTCGGCTCCTGTAGGCATAACGACTATCATATCTTTTAAAGTATTTGTTTTCTTATAAAAACTGAAAGCCATTTACTGTTCAACGGGATTGCTAGGTTTCTATATAGGAAATTCAATGCAGTCATTAATGACTCTGGAGTCTTTATTTTCAGAAGCAAACTGTTTTTTTACAGTTTAAATAACTAATGACTTTGGAGGAAATACAGGTAACAATTCCAACTTTTTATAAAAAAAAAGAAGAAAATAAAAAGAAAAACTGTTGTTACAAAAATAAAATACCTTAAAACAGTAGAATCTGAAATTCAAAAAAAAAAGTTAAAATCATTTGAAATTCTAGTCCCTAATTTTACATAGAACGGAACATATGAATCAATTAGATGCTTCGAAAAATTCAATTTTTGAAGATCTGCATCAGAATTTAAAAAAAAGAACATATATAGAGAAAAACCTATCTTTAGTGAAATCTGTCAATGCCCTCATTTTCATATCATCAACAATATTTTCTGGAATGAATCCATTTCTTTCTTGCAGAATCCTGAAGTTCTTGTAGCTCATTTTGCAAATTGCTAATCCTGTCGATTATTTCAGAAAAAATAAAAGTCTGGGAAAAAGCAGAGTACATTCCACTGAAACCAGAATTCATATAATTGTGCTTAGTAATCAATTCTCTTGTATTTATATACTTAACTAAATGACATGTGTTTTCAAAACTTAAACATATATATATATATATATATTAATATATATATAAATATATATATAAAAATATATATGTAGCATTCAATTTATCAAATTAAGAGCACTTTTAATAAAATACATCAATTATATGTATATAATTACAGTCAATAATAAAATAGGGATTTTAAGTAGTAAGTAAAGGATTCACTTATTAAATAAATCTTTAAGAAATTAATTCACTTCCATCTAAGTTTAGTATTATAGCAGTTGTTATTTTTGCAACTGGAGATTGTTTACTTACATCAATTAAATTGATAAGATTTTGTAGGGAAAATGTAATGTAATATCCATGTAAACATTTTAAAACCTTCTACGCATATTCAAAATTATCAGAAATTTTATCAAATGTGAATTAAGTAAATAAGAAATTCAATCATGGTTTTGTTTGATTGTTTTTGACGGCAAATTGCTTACCGATTTCTTTTTCTTAGAAGGGTTTTCTAAAAAATTCCTGGAACAGCTATATTTAGTAAATCGACATACACTGAATGAATTCTTCAAAATGATTGGAGCATATCACGGACTTCGAAGGCTTGAAACCTTAAATACCAAAGATAACAATCCAAGTCAGGATTGTTGAAAAGAAAAAAAAGAAAACATTTTATCATGACAATCACTCTTGAGATTCGCATTAAAGCATCCATCAGCACACCAGTATTTCCTCTTTTAACACATAATAGGAGGAAAGAAAATGACTCAAAAATTGTAACTTCAAATGTCAACAAAAAATCCGCTTTACACTAGGCGGAGAACGTTAATGGCAGACTCATCGACGAAAGCCTTATGAATGAAACTTACATGCCATGCAAAGAAGTTCATGACATGTGACTTTTACGTCACATGAATTGGCCCCATTGCGTTTCGATAAATATGGATACCAGACCAAGCATTCTACTTCATAGACAGCTATTTCGCATGATCCAGAAATATTATTCCATTTAAAACAGAGCATCGGGTATATAGCTCAGTGGTAGAGCATTTGCCTGCGAAATCGGGAGATTCCCGGTTCAAATGCGTGTGCCCTCTGAAGCTGTTTTTTCTTGAGATCAAAATTTTTTCAACAATTGCGTTTTGATAAATAAGGATACCAGAGCAAGCTCTCTGCCTTATAGATAACAATTTCGCATAATCTAGAAATATTATTCCATTTGCGACACAGCATCGAGGCTATAGCTCACAGGTAGAACATTCGACTGCAGATCGAGTGGTCCAAGGTTCAATCTTAGGTGTCCCTTGAAGCTGTGTTTTCCAGAAATCAAATTTTTTTCAACATTTACGTTTCGATAAATAAGAATACCAGAGCAAGTGTTCTGCTTTATAGACAGCAATTTCGCATAATCTAGAAATATTTTTCTATTTGAATCTGAGCATCGGGGGTGTAGCTCAGTTGTAGTGCATTCGACTGCAAATCGGGAGGACCCCGGTTAAAAACCGGGTTTCCCACGAAACTGTTTTATCCAGATATCAAAATTTTTTTCACAATTACGTGTTGATAAATAAGGATACCAGAGCAAGTGATCTGCTTTATAGACAGCTACTTCGCATAATCTAGAAATATTATTGAATTTGCGACATAGCATCGTGGGTATATCTCAGTGGTAGAGCATTCGACTGCAGATCGAGAGGTCCTGGGTTAACCCTTCAAGCGGCGGAGACTTGTTTTTCTGCAAAGCAAGTCCATTCCGGCGGAAACGTGTAATTTTGGTCTCGTCGGTTGTCTTCAAGATCGGCGCAAACAGTTTTTTCCTACTTTGGATTTTGCCTTCCAAATAGAAAAAGACGTGCCTTTTCACCATTATCGTCCCCCTCCTCTAAGTACGTATTTGGCAGTGAAGGATTGGAAAGACAGCAGGTAGTCCGAATGGAACTAATTTGCTCTGACAATTTAGTTCTTTATCGTTTATCTGCTTATCTTCCCATTTTATCGTTTATCTTATAAACGATTTAAATGGGAAAGGATGCTTTCGGAAAGAAAGAAAATCTTTCTTAAATTATTATTATGGATGCAAAATTTTATAAGTACGTATTTTCAAAAGTAAAACAATTGGTTTTTGAATATCTTTTTATAAAAATTGGGATTAAACATTCCTAAAATATGTCAATTGGCGTCAAACAACAACACATTTGCTTGTTTTATGTTTTTTTTTTAATACTTAAAAAACCCTCCTTTGAATAAAAGTTTAACTATATTAAAAATACTTGGAAAGAATTTGCATCTGTTAATATCTCAAGAAGTTTTGACATATTTATATTTTGACATAAAAGTTACAAGATTTTCTCTACTCCTTTTTTTTTCTTTTAAAATAATGAATAAAATATTTAAAGAAATTTCCTGGTTCATTAATTAAGATATCGGGTTTTATTTTATAAAATTTGTTAAAATATCGTTGCGTTTCAAAATTGAATTTGCGAAAAAAATTATTTCCAATAAAGTTTTAAAAATATCAGTATTTTTTTTCTTTGTATTGCTTTGTATTGCTACTTTTTGCAAATAAATAAATAATAATAATAATAAATGCTCTATACGTATTTTAATAATACTTATGGCGCAGTAATTCACTCTGAAATACTCAGGGGAAAAAACTAAAAACAATTTAAATGAATCTAATTTTAAGGAAATGGGAATCTACAACTAGTTATATATAATCGCTGACTGATTATTTGTAATTCCAATCGAAAAAGTAACTATTTATGAGCCTTTGAATGAAATAAAGCAAGTAGAATGGTAAGTGGATTTGCTTAATATACTTGTATTGTTTACAAACATCGCTTAATCTATTTTTCGCAATCATCTGGCACATTTTTTCACGTATTACAAAAAATTAGAAGAGTTATTTGAAGAAAATTTTGTTTAGAATTCTCGATGTAAATATTTTAATGATTTTAAGCTCACTTATTTTCCGTGAAAAAGACTCAAAATTAGGTGAAATAAAACAATTGAACTTAATGCGGCCAAATTTGATTTGTACATGCTATTTGCACAATAAATGTTCAAAAAGAAGAAAAAAAAACTGAAATTTTTATTTAAATAGAATTTATTAAAGTTTTGATCCATCGAAAATTTCCCATTTTCTTTCTTTTTTTTTTCTCATAATGATTTCAATAGAACCGAAAAAGATGTAAAAGTTTTAATAGAAAATATTAAATCCATTACAACTGCAAAATAGTTTTCAAAGTTATTTGAAAAATGTGATAGCTGACATAATTAAATACGAAATTTATTAAAATTAAATTTCATTCCAATGAGGAAGGTTGGATGAGGGTATGAATATTAGAAAGTAAATCATGAAATTGATTTTTTAAGTTTTAATGCTGTTTCATTAAAAAAAAATTTTAAAAAAATAATGTAATTTTAGTGATTTAATGTCACACTGATTAAAATAACTAAAGTAGAAATTTCATCAAAATCAAATAATTTTATATGTAGTATCATTCATGTAATATTATATTCGGGATATTTTTAGAATATTACAGAATTTTCCACTTTTTTTATGATATAAGTTGGTTTCGAACAACCTAGCGTTCAATGAAAGTCATGCTGAAAATTTATAAATACATCTACAATAGAGTATCTGAGAGAAAAGAGGCATTGCAGAATGACCTTGCAAAAAATGTCTTAATTTATATATACCATCAATAATTTTCCCTTGTGTATTTTTCCTTGTGTAGTGTTGAATAATTTACGGGGTAAGGGTGGGGAGATGGTTGAACACATGGTTCACACAGGTGAGCCGTACCGCAACCGGTTTTCTTTGATAAAAGAATGGTAATTGATGTCTTTGTTGAAGATTACAATGAAACCGGGAATCACGATAATAGCAGAGTGAACATGTTCTATTCATACTAAATACTTGAAGATGAAATTCATTCAAAGTAAATTCGAAGTAATTTAATTAAACGTGATTGAATTTTACCATTTTATTACAGGTATCATTTCAGAAAAAGAACTGTGAGGAAATCGAGTTAAGATATTAAACACAAAAGTGTTTTAAAAAATTGCTTGTAAAAAGATTTTTTTTTCAAAATGACAGCCTAAAATATATATAATTAAAAAAATTTGGAGTTTTTTCAAATATTAGCATTACAAAAATTATTAATAGCCTTAATCCTATTTAAAAATATTAAAAAAAGTTTTTTCTTAAAAATTAGAAATTGAATTCTTTTTAAACTTTTGCAATTTAAATAGTCCAATCGAATTCTACTTTTCCCTAGGAAAAAATACATAATAGTCATTTTACTATTTTAAGCTGTTGACCAATTCGTATAAAACTGGCCTCTGAGTTTTATCCTAAAGTATTAAAAGATAAAGATTATATTAAATTTTCGAGTTTAAATGAAACACTATTACACTTAGAGGAAAAGTACATAACAGTCCTTTAAAATGAATCTATATTATAAAGTCCCATAAACTGAGCTATAAAATGTAATGATAAATTAACAAGATCATGAGCAAATTTGAAACAAGTGAGAATTTGCAAAAAGCATTTTTTTTCATATGAGCTAAAGTACATGTTATGTAGAAGGAACTAACTGGTAAAATCTTAAGACAAATATTTGAATTATTTTTTGAACACTCGACTCTATTGGGAATAAAAACCAAGAATATCGAAAAATGGCTATAAATACTTTTTTATCAATAGGAATCCGAGAAAAGAAAAAAAAAAAAAAAAAACAGTCGACCCTAAAAAAATTTCTACAATTTCAAATGGTATCATAGTAATAGTTTCAAAAATTTGTAAAAATGAAATTAAAAAAGGGACATATTTTAGTGATTGATTATCAAGAAAATGAAAAATTAGGGATCGTGAGAGTAATGCTAGTAGTAAAATAAATACCTGCTTGGTAATTGAAACAAAATGCTAAAATCAAATTAAATTTCCACCACTTTTTTTAAATTTAACTTCGAATTTAGACTGGATTATATTCTGTAAGTAATTAATGATGCGCACAAAAAAACTGCAGATTTTTGAACAAAATATAAATCAAGCAAATCATATTTAAATATAAGGAAATTATTCTAATATAGGTATTTTAATTTCTTCTAGAGAGGATTCTTTGAATTAGGAAACCATTAAAAAAATTGTATAAAGAATCAGCTACAAAATTTTAGATGAAAATTAGCAAAACCAAATTGTGAGGTTGCTAAGATGATACAAACATATGCTTGTTATCATTCCCTATAGCATTAACTTCGATTTGTATTCTGTTTCGCCTTGGTCTCATTGAGAAATGTGGCAAACATGAAACCATTTAATTTGCAACATTCGATTCATACACTTTTGGGCATTCATAATTTTTTTTAAAAATGCACCTATCTGTTAATTCTGATATTTACAAAACATAGATTCTAAGATAGATTGTGTTGAAGCACAGTTTTCTTGCCAAAAGTGACTTTTGATTCAAAAACAAAACTATATTAAAAGTTACAAATCACTTTTGGTTCAAAACAGACATAAAGATATTAAGACAAAATCTTTTAAAGAAACAAAACTATATTTAAAAAATAAACAAGCGGACAATTCATTATTTTTTCAAAAGCGTTTTGCTTTATTTCATGACAATATTAAGATGACTTAGTCCCTTACATATAAATAAATAACTAAAAATGATGTGGGCAAAATGCAGTTAATATCGCTTCATATCTCTTTTAAAATTGATTCTATCAGTTTGAAATTTTAAAAAAATTTAGGGAAAAATTCCTTTTCTTTTTCCTTTCCCTTTCTTTCAATTATCTTTGATAAAATCCTTTCAATTTTGAGCTCAAAGTTAAAATATCCTACTGTTATCAAATGTAGGAACGCCCTTAAAATGATATTTTCAAGCTTTTATATAGATGTTTTTATTTTAAAAGCTTAGATATACAGCTTCAAAAAGTTTGTCAAAGAATGATTGAGGTAATACTCCTCTATAAAATGAAAACGCCATTAATTGGTGAGGCTTCATAATGCAATTTCATAATTCACGTAAAATTTTCATCATTCAGTGTGAAAGATATCTTAAATAAAGTATCTAGAAAAAAAAGTATAGGAGTCAGATTTTGAAAATTAATATACATTCGAAAAAAATATTTATTTGCATTAAATTACTTATATTATTTGCAGAAAAAGCGCAAATTCGTAACATGATTTTAACGAATTTATATTTCTAAATGCTTTTCTTCTTTTTTATGTAATATTTTTAATAAAAAGACAACTTGTAGCCTAGTGTCTTTTGTAAAAATGTCGGAATAAAGAAATATATGTAATAATGAATTTAATTATAAAAAAATTATTTAAAAAATTTAAGACCTCTAATGGAAAATAATTTTTCCCTTTCCAAGATGTGGTAGTTTTTCGAAAAACGTATTCGGATCACAGATACGTTTGGAAATACATATTACTAATACGAAAAAAAATTTTGGGGAGTGAATAGCGAAGGGGGCGGGAGAGTGGTCAGTCAGTAAAATAAGATAAGAGAGCCATATAGATTACAATCCCCACTGGGTTAATTGAACCCCCACGGCTGGGAAGGAAGGGGAGTGAAAAATGCTTGTTTCTTTTTCGAACACTCTGTCGTATGAAGCTGATATTTTTTGAAATAATCGCTCAAGTATAGTTCATTGATAGAGGTTTTGATTGCAGAACCAGAAGTCATAGATTGAATCCTGTAGCCCCCCTGAAGCTGTTTTTTTAGATATAAAAAAATTTTCAACAATAAAGTTTCGATGAATAAGGCTTCCAGAACAATCTTTCTATTTTGTAGACAACTTATTCGAATAATCATGAAATATTATTCCATTCAAGAGAAAGCGTTGGAGGTAGAGCGCAATGTTACAGCATTCGACTGCAGATATTGATGTCTGTTTTTCAAAACCGGATGCCCCATGATGCAGTATTTTTTAAAGATTAAAGACAAACAATTAAGTTTCAATAAATAATTTTTCCAGATCAAGCATTCTATTTTAAAGACAACTTTTTCGCATAATCTGAAATATTATTCCATTTGAAACAGTATATCGGGGGTAAGAATGAGTGGCATAGCATTCGACTGCAGATCGAGCGATCCCCATTACATATCAGAGTGCCGCTGAAACAATTCAATTTCGAAATATAAGATTTACAGAGCAAGCATTCTATTATTGTAGACAACATTTTTGCTTAATCTGTTGTTATTATTCCGTTTCGCGTAGAGCTTCGGGGATATATCTCAGTGGTCGTGCGTTCGACTGTAGATCGAGAGATTTTCGGTTCAAACCTGGGTGTAACGTAACCTGAAGCTGTGTTTTTTACAGATTAAAAAATTTTCAACAATTAGGTTTCTATAAATAAGGATTCCAGAGAAAGCGTTATATTTTATAGACAACTTTTTCGCATAATCTAGAAATATTATTCCATTTGTGTGGGCGTGCGGTTTATATTAGCTCAGTGCTAAAGTGTTCGAGTATAGAGGGACAAATCTCTGGTTCAAACCCGAGCACCCACTGAAGCTATTCTTTTTTTTTTTTTTCAGTGATAAAATTTTTTTCAACTGTTATGTTTCGATGAATCAGGATACCAGAGCAGGCGTTCTATTTTATAGAGAGCTTTTGGAATAATCTGGAAATATTATTCCATTTGCGGAAGACCGTCGGGGCTATAGGTCAGTGATAGAGCATTCGACTTCAGATTGAGATGTCCCAGTTTCGAAGCTGCCCTCCCCTTCGCTTGATGCCGTCTCTTCTATAGTTTAAAAAAAATTCCAACAATTAATTTTGGATATTTATGGATTCCAGAGTAGGCGTACTGTAGCATTGAAATTTTCATCGTATTATATGGAAATATTATTCTATTTGCGACAAAACATCGGGTCTATAACGCAGAGGTGGAGCATACAAACGCATTTCGAGTGGTCCTCGGTTCAAACTCTTGTGATCTTTGAAGCTTTATTTTTCAGAGATTAAAAAATTTTCAATGAATACATTTTGATAAATAAGGATTCCTGAGCAAGCTTATACTTTATTGACAACGTATATATATAATTTTTAATTGGAAGCCAGTTTCGAAGACAGTGAAGAGATTTTCGATTTTTTGACGTTGTTTTATTACATCCCAGAGAAGCACGCATTATGTACAAGCAGGAGTGATGAGTTCACACATAACTCAGAAAGAGACAGAGCGAAAAAGCAAGAATGAGGGCCAGTTGAACATTTTATCCCTGATCTTATATAACATGAAATTTCTGACACGTGTCGATTCTGATTGAAATCGCTCACACGTGTCGACCTTGAGAAGGGAATCAGAGGATCCTTTAGAAGTATCTGTTTACGTCAGAGATTCTCTAGGCCTTTACTCGGCACGTGGGAACTGCTGAGGCAATAATTTTTACAGAGCTTCAATTGAATTGAAAAAATGGAATGGGATCAGGAAATAAGAGAATATTTTAGAATAACTTTGACGGGCTGAATTAGGCTATAAATTTAGGAAATTAATTATGATTACATTAAGTTTTTAAATATCATTACAATCCCCCCCCCCCCACTTCAAGACGTGGAAGTAAGTCGGTCCCTTCGTCGCACAATCATACCTTACAGGGGTGTTCAAGCAAGAAATTAAAATTTGAAAGTATCAGTGATACCTAAGTGCCCCTTTCCTTTATATTAATACAGAAATCATTTTGAACAAGATTATTTAGAATATAAAAAAATAAAGTGATATCTATGAAAATATTAGATAAATTTAAATATTAAACACCACCAAAAATAATAATATTAAAATGTGCAATATAAAAATTATTTTCTGTCGAAACTCAGTCTATTGCCTCTTAATCTGTAAGATTATCTCTATTTGGTGAGGAATGCCTCTAAAGAATACTTGCACACAGTGTCCTTTAATAGTAGGAGGCTCACCAAAATTTTGAAATTGGATGTAAAATAATGAAATAATAAATTGAACTTATAATAAAATATCAACATAGTTCTGATCTTTGTATTTAACACTTGAATCTGAAAATAATAAATATGAGATTCAAAATAATCTTATTATAATATTAATACTCAAAATAAATGGCATAAAAATGTATAATTTTAAAAGAAAACTGTTTACCCACTAGCTAGCCAATTGATGGTGAATTGTTAAATCTTCTCCACTAAGTTCTATTAGTGAGTGAAACTTAATGACCTAAAATTAGGGCATTAAGAAGAAGGGGGGATATAATTCTTATTTTCTTTCTACTCTTATCCAGGAATATTTGTTTCCAAAGTGGAGAACAACATATCAGGGATAAAAATAGAGATAGATAGAAATTAATTGGGAGGTTGACCCTATACTCACATCTCAATAAGACTGCTGTATTTGAATTTATGTTGTGATGGCACCTATCACAAAATTCTCATCATGATGATAAGAAAAAAACTAAGAAAAAAACTAACTCTTATGAGCGGAGACAATGGGCCAACCTAGTTGGGGTTTATGTGGAAGACACATGGGAAAGAAAGAGATTTTTTTTTTATTTAAATCTAAATTATTATTCATGACTTAATTTTAATTTTTCTGGTGGGTAATATGTTCTTAATTTTGATACATGGACAATATCAGTAGCTTTGTTTGTTAATGCATTTGGTTTCGTTATTTCATAATTTATATCTGAAATTTTAGTTACTATTTCATATGGACCTGAAAATACAGGGGATAATTTTCTACGATTTAGATAATTAAATTCCTCATACATTATAATGTCACCAGGTTTGAATGGAGAATCTATAAATTTACCTCATATCTTATTTTATTTTTATCATTATAGTTTATTGCATTATCTTTAGCTAATTTTCTGGCTTCTTCTACTGGAGGATAGAATTGATTTTGAGTTAAGGGAGAAGAATAAGGTAAAGTGCCAAATAACAAATATGCAAGAAGAAATTTTGTAACTGAATAATGTGTTAAATTATAGTCATTGATTACTTTTTCTAAAAGTCTAGTCCAAGGAATTTTATTAAGAGAAAAAATTATTAAGAGAATTTTATTAAGAGACCTTGCACTTAATTTAGTTACCATTGACTGGTTAATTTTTTCCCATTTCCCATTAGTTTATGAATGATGTGAAGATATTAACACTGTACACTGCTTCACACTGTAATTTCTGAATTTAGATGAGGTAAAAGCGCTATTTCTATCAATTAATAATTTGGAAGGTACCTGAATTTGAAAAACTTTCTTAAATATGTAATTACAAGTTTCAGAATTTTCATTTTTGGAAGGAAAAGCCCAAACATATCTAGTTGCATGATCAATTACTATATGAAGAAATTTTTTAGTTGAATTGTAATAATTAAATCCACCTACAGTATCGACAGAAAGACATTCAAAAGGACGATATGTATGGGGCACAGCCTGTAAAAGGCCAAATCTTTTTTGCTTTTACTTTTTATTTAATTGACAAACATCACAGTGTTTAGCAAAAAGTGCAATATCTTGAGTAATATTGGGCATATAATACTGAAGAATAATTAAACTTATCGTTTTTTCAATGTCTGGATGCCCAATTTTGCAAAACGTTTCATCTAAGAGAAAACGGTACAACTATTTTAAATAAATTTTTCTTTTTATCTACAAGTACATCATTAATATTTTTATATTTATAATTATCTAAATTGTCTAAATTTTATCATCCAATTCCGATAAATGCACAGAATGTTGGAGATATTGAGCAGTAGGATGCCTTGATAACATATGAGCTTCAACATTAACTGTTCCCTTTAAATATTTAACTTTATAATCAAACATGCTTAATTTTAAAGACCAATGAAATAATCTTCCCCTTAAATTTTTAAAATTTCTAAGCCAAACAAGAGTAGCATGATCAGTAAGAATTAAGAATTTTTTCCTATGCAAATAGTAATAAAATTTATCAAGAGCATTTACTATTGCTAAACATTCCATCTCAGTTATATAATAATTTTTCTCATAAGGGCGTAAAGTTCTTGAATGATTAGATATAGGATGTAATTTACCAGAACAGTCAGGTGTTTTAGAACAGCTCCAATGACTACCTGAGATTCATCATAAAAACATGAAGGTGTAAATTAGGGTTATATAATTGTAACACTTTTTTAGTTATAAATTTATTTTTTAATATTTTAAAAGCTTTTTGACAGTCTCCTGTACATTGCCATGGTGTATCTTTTTTAAGAAGATTATTTAAGGGTTATCTTATTTTAGCATAAGAATCAATAAACTTACTATAAACATTTACAGAACCAAGGAAACCTTGAAGTTGCTTGACATTTTTTGGAGGTTGTAATTTTTTAATACTTTCCATATTACGGTTATCAGGAGCAATGCATCCTTCTTTGACTTCATACCCAAAGAAATTAATTTTATCTTGAGCAAACACACATTTAGAAAATTTTAATTTAATGTTATCTTTTTCACACATTTGAAAAATCTGTTTAAAATAATCATAGTGCTCCTCTAATGAGTTAGAGAAAATTACTACGTCATCAAATAGTGACATGCAAAATTTGAAAATTTATGTTAATTTAAAATCCTACGAATAGTTCTATTAAATACTGCAGGTGCATTTTCAAGGCCGAAAGGGTGTACTTGAAATTCGTATAAACTTTCACTAGTTACAGATGCCAATTTATGCTTATCTTTTTGATGCAAGGGTATGTGGCAACAGCCAGATGCAAAATCCAAAGTTGAAAAAACTTTAGGAGTACTTAATTTATCTAATAAATTATTTATTCTAGGTAGAGGCTCTGCCTCAGATTTATAAAGAGAATTAATTTTACGATAATCAATACAAGGGCGACTTTTTCTACTTTCATCTCTTTTATATGCTGATGTTACAGGGGATGAATAATGACTTGAAGATTCTTTTATTAAACCTGCATCTAACAAATTTTTAATTTGCTTATTTATTTCCATTTCATCAGTAGCAGAGGTTCTATAAGCCCTTTGTGAAACTGGTAAATCAGATGTTAAATTTATTCTAGGGGGTTCCATTCTTATTCTACCAACATCATATTTATTTTTTGCAAACACATGAGAATATTCGGATACCAGAGATAACACAGGTTCAGACAGTTTGTTTACAGTCAGAGGTGGAAACATTTTCTCTGAGGTATTTACTACCTTGACCTTATTATCACCAGTGTTATTATTTTCATCAATATGTAAAGATATATAATAATTATTGGTGTGCGAATTGGTAATAATTTTTCCATTTTGAAATATTTTATTTTTATCACAATCTATAATTAATTTATATAAACTACAATCTGGAAGTCCTAAGATGACATATGGTAAAGGAATGTCCATAGTATGTAAATTGATTTTCTTATTTATTTGGCCAATTTTTAAATATATGTCATAAATTTGCGTTAATTGGAACGTTCCATGAGCTTGTTTGACTCTAATAGGGTTTACATTATTTCTTGTCAAGTTCACAATTTCTGCAGATATAATTGAAGGAGTTGATCCTGTGTCAATAACAATACTTACATTGGCATGAGGGTTATAAACATTGTCAAAGTTAACTAGACTTGGTAAAATTGAGATGTGTCCGGACACTAATAATTGTCACTGTGCTGGGCCAGGGGCCACATTAGGAGAATTTTGTCTCATTCCAGGATTTCGAGAACAGCCAAGAGAGACTTCTGCGCACGGGGAAGTCAAATTGGCTGTTATTGGAAATTGGTCATACATTGGGGTTGATGAAAAGGACATACTAGTGTCTAATGATAAAAATTTGGAATATCTTTATGAGTACAAATTCTACATAGAGAAGATGGTAATCTTTGTTGGAAATGCAAATTATGACCATAGTTATTGAAATTATTTGGTCGTGGCCTCATTAAATTTTGATAACATTGTCTCAAATTATTTTGAGCTAGAGGTACAAAGAATTTGGAAATCTATAATTAAAATTATGCCTAGATGTAAAAAGTGCTGGTTGCCTTGCTCTGATTAAGATTTCATTTCTCTTGCCTGGATTTATTTCTGAAGGTTCTTCATTTTTAATAGCTTAGTTGTTATTGTAAGCCATTCTATAAGGGTAGAAGGAACTTTTATGCTAACCAATTGTTTTTGTTGAGCTGGCAGTTCATCAGTAAGACCTTCTAATAATAATTCTGGATTAAGGCCTAACTTCCTGTTACAATTTAATTTTTTATGAAAATAATCAAATTATTTAGCATTTTTTAAAATAAAATTTCAATAGTGAAAAGTAAGAAAAATTAACAATATTGGGTTGAATAAACTGTTCGGTTAATAGTTAATACACAACATAAATCATCAAAATTATCAATATTTAAGCATCTATTTATATAATGAGTTAAAGCTGACCCTTTTAGAAATTTAGCAATATTTTTAATTTTTCACAAATCAGTTTTGTTATTTTCCCGACAAATTTTATTGAAATATTCCGACCATAAATCTATCTTCATCCCATTTTCGAGATCAAAAGGGATTATGGAGGGTTCTATTTGATTATTTTCTTCTTTATCAATTATATTTTCTGAATTTTGAGGGTCAGACACATTTTTTTTATCTTGGTCAGTCACTTTTCCAGATCTTAACAACATTAAAGCAATTTTCACATAAAAATATTATTAATTTATGCATAAAATTTTAAAAAATATACTTGATAAAAGACTAAAAATTCAATATTTTAAATAATGCTATAAAATAATTTGCAATAATTCCAAAATTTAAATATGAAAATCAAAAGAAAAGAAAAACTCTTAATATAAATCTTGATTTTTCACAAGTTGAGTCAGGAAACACTAATCATTTTTTAAGAAATCACAAAAGGAACTTTTGAGCATTGAACTGACACTGTAGACCACTGGCGAGTAAAGCAGGCGATTACTATATTGTGGAAGCAATATAACATGGAAGTGATCTGGATGAGGTCACGGGAGGCGGAGAGTTGGGTATATCAACGGAGTCGGAAGAATTTCAGCTTCGTGGAACGGCGTAAGGCGGCGAAGGAGCTTCGTCACGGAAACAGCTCTGCTGGGCGAAAAGTATCAGCGTCGGAAGGAGCTGTTGTGTCATTCATTTTCCTTTTCTGCCACGGATTTCATTTTCATTCTTTTGACAATTTTTCACAGGTAAATCCTGTCGACTCTTTAAATGTAAGCATATAATTTTTTAATCAGAAGGTAGTTTTGAAGACAGTGAAGAGACTTTCGATATTTTGGCCTCGTTTTATTGCATCCCGGAGAAGCACGCATTATGTTCAAAACAGAAGCGACGAATACACACACAACTCAGAACGACACGGAGCGAAAACGCAAGAATGAGGGCAAGCTGAACATTTTCCCCTGATCTTATATAACATGAGATTTTTGACACGTATCATTTCTGAATAGAATTTCTCATAACTTTCGACCTTGACAAGGGAAACAGAGGGATCCTTTAGAAGAATCTGTTTACTTCAGCGATTCTCTAGGCCTTTACTCGGCACGTGGGGCCACTGATGCAATTATTTTTACAAAGCTTCAGTTGAATTAATTAAATAGAAAAAAATGGAATCGGATCAGGAAATAAGAGAATATTTTCGAATGACTTTGACATGGGCTGAATTAGGCTAAACATTTAGGAAAATTTATAAAGATCTAAAATATCATTACACACACACACACACACACACACACACACATATATATATATATATATATAGAAATGCCACGTCATTTACAGTAATAAATAATTGGTGGGTCTCAGCACCACCTACTGAGTTAGTTAATATGTAACGGAAAGTCTAGTTTTATTGTGTCAAATGATTAGAAGCGAAAGTTTTTATTTGTGTCTAAAGTTTTATTTGTATTTAAAGTTTTTATTTGTGTCAAATGATTAGAAGTGAACCAGCCCTTTTTTTATTAAAATTTCTATATTGCAGTAGTTTCTGGGAAATTTATTAGTACTTAAGTTTTTAATGAGATTATTTGTTGCTTCAATATAGGAAATTTTGTTATTACAGACTCTTTTAATCCTGTTAAATTGTGAAAAAATTAAATTTTTGAAAATTTTGGAGTTTAGATTAGAATAATAATTGCTGAGTTTCATAATTTTAAAGTTGAATTCATCCCTTTTATCGTAGATACCAACTAATGTTTTACCATTAGAAATTTCGATTTTTAAATCCAGATAGGTAGCTTCAAGTTGATTTTTATTTGTTTCAGTTAGAATTAATTCTTTTGGATAACAATTAGTAACAATATTAGTTCTATCTAAGCTTACGAAAGCTAAGTCATCAATATATCTCCAACCGTTTATTAAATGGTGTTCAATTATTTTTTTCTCACTGTAATGTAGGAAAATAATGGCTAAAGCACTTAAGAAAGCTGTTCCCATTGGAATGCCCTTTACTTGTTTATAAAAATTAATGCCACTAAAAATGTAATTTTCGGTAATATTAAAGTTGCATAATTCTAGCCAGTTATTTTTTGTAATAATATCTTCATTTAAATATTCGTCATATATAAAAGTTCAGACATTTGTTAATTTTTCATGAAGCAGTTTCATGACATTCATTAATTTTTCATTGGTGTATAAATTTTCAAAATCATAAGTATTAAGTTTATTAATATTGTTTTCTTTTAGAAAATACAAAACTTCATTTTATTAAATAAGTAGAATTATGCAAGGAGCAAATAAAGAATGTTTGTGAAAGTCTTCAGGATGGATTTTTTTTTTACTTTTGATTCTATTTTTATTCCTTGTTATTGGTTATGTTCATCTGTGTTTTAGTAGTAGCAGCATTAGCGCTCTCTAAATAAAATTGTGCTTTTTTAGTTTGATTCAGAAATAATTTTAGTTTCTTAGATTGTTTCAGAAATAGTTTTTGATTGTTTAATAGTTTTTAATAGCTTTAATTCTTCATAATTCTTATATTTTTGTTTATATATATATAATAGCTGTTCTTTGGTTTGATGTTTACCCAATGTTTGATGTTTAACATTTAGGGTATACTGTATAAAAAAAATATTGTAACAATAAAAGAAAAACATCAACGTCTTAACCCAACTTTAACTTTTATTAACCAACTGGTAACGATTAATCATCAAAATAGATCTGCAATTATATCATGTTAGTCTATTGCCAGAGTTCGCCAAAAATATACGGTTACACGTAAAGTTTTCCAAAAGAGCGCATTTAATTCATAAGTGCTGAAAAAGATTTTTTTAAAGTTCATAGCAAATTTGCTTTGTCTCCAAATAATAGACATAATTGAAATATTTAAAAGCACATCAGATAAGATTTTAGCAGCAATATAAATTAAGAAATGCAGACGATTTTTTCCTGTTACGTAAATGAAGATTCAAACGTTGGATTCGTACTTTCTATCATAAATTGTTATTGTTTGAAATTAATTGAAGAAGAATATTTTCAGACGATAGTTAATTTCTTCAAAAAGTTTTAAAATGCAGAAATAAACTTTCAGTTCTTGCCGAGTAATGCAAATGTTCGGCACTTTCTAGAAACTTTGAAGCCTTTCAATAATATAAAATTTGTTACAAGCTTCGACTTGTACATTTGTTTTTGACAAAGGATTGAAAGGAATTTGAAAGTATAACTTAGATGAAAAGGAACCTACTTTAAGTTTCAGCTTGCCTAGAGGAACTTTTTTTTTATTATAGGACTTCTGTTTAAAAAGCGAATAAACACCTCGATTTTCTTATTTTAGTGTATGGATTTAATATTTGCATTTTAAATCAGTGTAATCTGATTATTGATAATAACATATTATATTTTTAAAAAAGATACCAGACTATTGCTTTTTCAATCAGCACATTTTCCATGTGAGATTACGAATTTTTATTCATTTAATTTCCATTTAATTTTTTATCTTTATCGGAATTATCGGTTGCCACTCAATCATGACGCTATGTAATCTAATGGATAGTTGTTTTAGAGAATTATCGATAAATATGAAAAATAATAACTTTTGTGATATTTGCACTGTAGTTATTATTTCATACAACAAAATAATCTACAAAAAGAATTTATTTTTGAATTAATATATAAAAAAAATAATTTTTTAACAGTAGTACTACGTTTACATGAAGTACATTTTCTGTAAGCGGCAAATATAGAGCCTCTATTCCAAATTTGTTGATTTCTTTTCAATAAATAAATCATTTCAAAAAATATAATTATACATAAAATAATAATATAAATAATATAATAATTCAAATTTAATAAAATATTATTTGAAAACACCACCATGGGAAATAAAAATGTTCCTTATTATTTTTAAATTCAATCATTAAGGTAGTCATATTTATGTAAACTTCGATAATGAACAAAATAGAATATAAAGTTCGATTATTTCTTCAAAGTTTGTCCACAAATTGGATAAAAAATGCCGAGTCGAGAAAGATAAGGGGGGGGCCTAATCCCCCATGTAGCTCATTTGCTCATAACAGCTGCCACTTAACATTCAACTAGAATATGTACTACTACTCTAATGGCATATTCTATCGGTTCATGCCGCACAGTGTATTTAAAGTGTATCACGTGACCATGGACTATCTTAAAACATTGGGATGGTAATGGTAAAGATGGTAAAATCTTTCGAGTCTAAAAATTAGGTAGCCACAAACAGATAGATATTTTATTGGTTTAAATTAGAAATATATTCCCAAATATCATTTTACAATATTGTCAAATGTTTTGTACGGATCCTTTTCGAATATTTTTGAATCAAAAAGAAGATTTAACATGCTTCTTGAAAAGTTCATTTAAAAAATGTTTAAGATCATTCCTGTCAATCTGCAGAATTCGTTTCTACATATCTTTAGACCATAAAAAGTGTTTTCTTTCAAAGAATATAAATTCTGTTCAAAGCCGGAATATTGTTGCATGGATTATCAATTTTTGAAATGAAAACTCGATACGACTTAAGTATATCAGTTTGTCTAAACACACTGAAATCACATTCATAGATATTCAGTTATAAGGAATGGCAACAGGATGAAAGTAATCAATTATGTTTAACTGATTCAATAAAACTTTGGACCACTGAATGAGAATTAAATAAATTTAGAATGGAGTTGAGGCTTCTATAAGAAAAGAGAAAAGATTTAAATAATAATATATTATGAGAGGCAGTTCCTCACAAAGAGAATTTCGATATGAGAATAAATTTTCGAGGGGGGGGGGCGATGAAATATTGGAGTATGAGGGGGAGGGATCAACAATACTTTCACGATACCATAAAGAAGCCATTAAGTAACATGCTGACGAATAAGCAGTAATAATTTTTTAAAAACTTTTAAGTATATTAATAAAAATAATTCTGAAATATTTTCAAGGTAGCTTAGATTAGAACCGATACTTCTTATAATAATGAAATATTATCTTATTATCACTAAATAGCTGAAAAATAATCAAATGAAAGATGTAAAATAGCAAGAGGTCATCTCATGACAACTGGAAATCGTAGAATAGAAAAAAAAATTCTTTTCGAATCTGATGCAGTATTCGAAACATCTGGCTTTGAAAAATCTTCTGAATATGCTATAAGTAAAGATATATTCCGCATAACTTTCCTGTAACACCACACATGTTCTTCAGTTGATAATTTGTGTAAGGTAAAAACAAAATTCCATGGTTTTTGTAACATGTCATATATGATTGTCGTAGGCGAAAGTGAATGGCCGGCTGCCATTCACAATGCGTTCTTGGCCGGCTGCCAAGACAGCAATGACGTCATAACTGTAAAACCTTCGTCATGTATTCTTCACTTATCTCACTACATGTATGATATTAATTGAACTTTTCTTGATATTTTTAATTACCTTTACAAAGCTATAATCGTTCTTCACTGAATAGCCCTCGTAGTATGCTTTTGATAATACTCAACCTAAGATTTTGATTTGTAATTCTTTGATTTAATTATTGATACTGCAATGATTGATTATTTTGAGGTATTTGGGCAGAAACATTCCAAGTTCCCTGGAACTCCATGCAGCTGGATCAAAATCGGTGTTGTCTCCTCCGTATTCGGTAGGTAAGATGGCTTTAGGAATAAGTTTCTGCAAACTCTCGTTGTCTTTATGAAAATGTATCTGAAAATACAAAAAGCAAGGAAATCATCAATTCGCTTCTTAATGAAATCATATGGAGTTTAAACAGTAGATCTACAATTTAGAAAATGAAATAAAATTTTACTCATTAAATGCATTGTGAGATTATAATTAAAGTTCCACTTTCAAATGGTTCTTAACAGGAAATCTACTGAACCCAATGTTATCAAACTTAGTAACAGTTTAAAAGAAGTCATAATAATGTTTTACCCGCCAAAAAAAGTTCAAAAACTTAACTCCAGGAAGGAAATGGCGCTGTATGCAATATTATTAAGCAAAATAGGACATAAAGACCTCTGTTTAAAATGTGTTTAATTGTTTCTGAAACGTGTCACAAAGCATGTTTAATGTGGCGTCCACCATTTTATGAAAGCAAGCTAAATCGCATTATTGCATTCTCAATAGTAGTTCTCAGCGTATCATGAGGAATGTTACGCACATGTCGGTGTATCTCATCCTACATTTCTGCCAAATTGTTTAAATTATCACCATAAACAGTGCTTTTGAGATAATACATACTGAACATACTTTGTAACAGGTTTCAGAAACGATTAAACACATCTTAAAACGATGTCTTCATACCTTTTATGAGTAGCAATATTGATACAGCACCGTTTCACACCTGGTGGTAACTTTTTGAACTTTTTTTTTCGGAAAAGAAATTTTCATGACCTCTTTTAAACTATTACCAAGTGTGATAACATTTGATCCTGTAGTTTTCCTTTTATGACCATTTGAAAGTGGAACTTTAATTATAACCACCCTGTATAATTTTTTAAAATCTGGCCATTCATTTATGCTAAATTTGTATAATTAAGAGGATAATATTTTATAGCTGGAGTACTGCCTGTAAATTGCATAAAGCAAAATTTGTTCAAAACATTCCAAAGGACAGACTCTTTTACACACAAGTAACCAAAATTGGCTTTTGGTTACTTCTTGGTGAGTAACGGCTAACCAAGAGAAGCTTTGAAAATTTCAATTAAATTTACTTAATTTTAAATTAATTGTAATTTTATCTTTTTTCCTCAATTATTTTGTAACACATTAAAATTCAAAAAATAATTAGTAAATCTTAAAAACTTAGTTAATTAAGTTATTTAAAATCTTAAATTAATTTACAATAAAGCTTTTCAGTGATTTTAACTTTATAGCCATTCGATGCCTCCTTTAAATATATTAAATACTAGCCGCCTTTGGCGACCAGCTGGTTGGCCAATCTTAATGTTCGTTTCAATTTTAATAAAATATTTTATGCAATTCCTACTTTAATAGATTCTACATCAAAATATTTTTAAAATTCTAATTTTGATAGTCATATAATTCCCTCATAATATTATAAGGGCCTTCAGTCATAACGTAATATGTATCTCTCTAATTTTCTGTTCGTTCATGTAGAATTTATGCTTTAAATTAAAGTGGAAAGAATTAATCTGCAATTAATATAATAATATTTTTTACTGAAACAAAGCATTTTTTTATAATATGATTACTGATAACCGAGTCACTGAGCGTTTAAACTTTATGGGCACTAAAGAATATCTTTTTTAATTTATGTAATATCTCAAGAATTTCTCAACAACATTTTCTCAGATTCATCATGACCAGATCGATTAATTAACAATGTTTAATTTTAAATGCATCAAACACTAAGAAAATAAACAGAATCGTTTGAAATAATCGGCCGAAAAATGTTAACCCTAGCCTCATTATTGTTGGGGGAAAAAACTGAAGCCCTACTCATTTGGCGGTGGGGAAAATGGAAGATTTTTTTTGGCTGGAAAGTTAGTTTTTAATTAATAATTAAAATTCTAATTAAAAATTTAAAAAAAGGACCCCAGGTGCACATTTTCGACCTCTAAGGTATACATGTACCAAATTTGGTAGCTGTAGGTCAAATGGCCTGGCCTGTAGAGCGCCAACACACACACACACATTGAGCTTTATATATGTATAGATTTGAAATTTTATGATACAGTTGTAGTAGAATTTTTTACAATTCATTCAATATGGAAATTCTTAATAATCATTTTAACTGAAGATTCAACTTTCCCAGTGAAACCTTTAATTAAAAATAAGTAATTTTACATTTAAAGGTATTAAATTTGTAAGTAACTTCTTTAAATTTAGTGGAAGATTTTTGTATTTTGCATTACTTGATATAATTTCATGAATATGTAAACTTGATTTAAAAATGATCGAAAACTATTAATGCAGACAATAAGATAAACAAGTTTTTTAATATGATAATATTTTGGCTCTTTTTCTGTAAATTATGTGATATCAAAAATTTTTAGACGAAACATTGTCAAATTACAATGTTTAGAATTAAAGGTTCGATTCTCTTTCCGTTGCGCCAATATATTCAAAGAGAATTTAAACTTCAGTTACACTAACTGCACAAGAATATTATATAAGATTTGATTAATACTATGCAATATTATAACTAGAAAAAAATATTTGATAATATCAAAAATATTATATAAAAATAAAAAATATTCCTGAAATTCTGAATTTTCAAAAGTAATATGAAAGTAAGGATCTACATAATAATATTAGTTTTAATTCAGGATATTTCATGACTTGATATTTTTATTTAAAATAATACTTTGGAACAACTATTTTTTAAGAGTCTGAATAGTATTACTGTGCTCTAAAGTTTGTGAAAGACTTTATTTGAAATGTATCTATTGTAAATATCAGCTGCGAATTATTATGAAATATTTTTGTGACTTCTACAAACATCTGGTAACTGTAAGCAGTTTATTAAATTTTATCGTCTGGAAATAAATTTGTTTTTAATGACATAAGAATTTTCCTTCGAATCATTTTCCGAAATAGTGAATATTGTTGACCTAAAGATTATATAATATCATTATCATGTGAGGACATGATGTTGTTTTGGTTAGGGGATTTTCAAGCACGAAATCGCGTAGGCAATGAATATTGAAGCTCGAAATCGCGTAAACAATGAATAAAGCATAAATGGCAATTTTCATCATCATCTTTTAATCGCAAATATTTTTTATCTGCTTTTACTAGTATTGCATTATTATTATGTATGCTCCTCTGAAAGCAGATGTGTTTTAAAAAGATTGACCTGCTTTTACCAGTATTGCTTTATTATTAAGTTTGTTTCTTTGGCAGCAGACGCGTTTTTAAAAGGTCGACATAGAACTATGGCATCATACTTGTTATTTAATCTCAAAATTGGTCGAGCTCCAAAACTTTATTTGTCAGCTAGAAAAATTAAAAATTAAAGTTTTAAAAATTATCATTATATATATAGAGAGAGGGGGGGATAAAAACTGATAGAGAAGTCTCTTGACTGTTTCAAACCGGTTTTAAACTGGTTAATGACTTAAATTAATCAAGACAAATAATGACTTAAAAATAATAATGTTCTCAAATGATACCTTGAAATTTGCGATCGCAGATTTCATTTTAATTTTTTATATTTTGTTTTCGTAATGAAATTTCTGTCAAAAAGCATTTAAAATGTTGTTAAACATTTCTAAAGATAATTGTTTTTGATAGGCAGATTTGATTGGTTTAAAAGAATTAAAAATTGTATAGAAACCCATGATTGTATACGATTAAACAATATAATGGATTATCTACTTCTATTAAAGAAAGATCCTGAGGAGGTCAGAGAATTGCTATTTGGTGATCGCTTTTGAGAATAAGAATTATTCATTGGATAAGTCCCTATGTCGTTTGATAAATGTCAATCAATTTTAAAAATTCTTTTAGGACTGCGACGAATCATTTTTTGAATTGCCCTAAGAGTTTTGATTTGTTCCAAATGCAACAACATGCTTAAATGACCTGAAAGATGCATTCTAAGACAATTCTTTTCTAAAACGTTTTAAAACCTGTGTTCAAATTTGGATACATTCTACAAAAAAAATAATAAATGACTTCCTGAAATTGTCATAAATAAACTAAATTTAAAACACACACATACACACAATTTTGGAATTATGCCTACATCTGGGAACATCGTAACTCAAAAATTAGCTACATAGACTGTGCACCAAATATGTAGATTTTTATCAAATTTTGAATGAAATGCATTCAGAGAAAAAACTCTCCGTCCGGTTGTCAGAGTACAATCAGAACGAAACGCGGAGAATTTTATGGATAAAATTTTGTACACAGATTTATCTAAAAGATACGCATGCATCAAATCTGGAACCAAATCCGTTAAGGCGGTAGACCGTCCGTCGTTGTGTACTTTCAGAGCCCTGTTAATACGATAATTAAAAAACACGATTTAAATCAATGAAATTTGATATGAGATTTTGTGACATTTTTGTTTCAATCGGTTGGAAAAATTGTCCATGATACACATTCGACTTTTTGGCATTTGTATATTAGTGATTAATAGCCAAAAAAATATCACCAATGATCGCACTTTAAGGAACTCTTTCATAACTATTTTTGCAAATCGCATACGATTAATAATACACAAGTTGATTAAAGAAGATATATGCATTACTTCTGTTGGATTTTATATTGAGTACAGAATAACAATTGGTCAAATATTCAGCGTTCTTAGTCCGTGGGTTCCGCTTTGTTTGCCTAACAGCAAAAAATATAATTATCAAAACAGAGCACGGCGTCGTATCCTCGTACACGTTATCATTCCAGTTTCCAAGCAATTTTATGGGCATAAGATACTTAAAGATATTTAAACGAGTTTAAACAATTTTACCTTTTAGGTATTTTTAAGTTAGCCTGGCGTAAATGTCGCCAATTGTGAACCAAACGCGATCCAAGTCGCCAAGCGAAGCGAATGACAAACGTAAGAAATTTGGCGGAATTCTACATTATTAGGCGATTTTCCACTTACGTCCGGCTAACAGAATACCCAATTTTACACATTTCCCTTTTGGATATAACTTAATTGCATTCTTTTTTACCCATATGGGTAAGTATTGGTAATTAAATAAATAAAAATAGTTTTGAAATTGAGTTTATTTTTCGCATTTCGCTGAAACTCTTTTTTCCTCTTTGGGCATACTTCTGAACTTACCTTATCATGTTCGAAAATTTCCAAGAACTTTTAGAATGAAAACTATATGAGCCTGTTTTTAGAACAGACAAGAAGATTGAAATCTGATTAACTTGTCTATAAGATACTTTTTCAAAGTGACTGCTCTCTGTACAATTATTTTAGCCATCATTCATACAAAGTTGCAAATGCTAATTGCCGTCTATCCTTTGCTACTAGACTTATATCAGTTACACAATGGCATTATCTAAAAATGAATTTCAAGGTAATCCATCTGCTGTTGGGACATTTTAAAATATTTTTGTGTTAATAGAGAACCACTTACCCGATTTCTTATTTTATCCGTCAGGAAAAGGTTCAAAACAGCCCAAATATAACGAAAAACAACAGATGCGTTGAAAATGTGGATGGCTTTATATCTAATTGGTATAGTATTCTGAAATGCAAAATATGTATAAATTTATTTTATGTTTCTTCAGAAGCATATTTTTTATCTAAGCTTTTTTCTTCTCATTTCAATACAATTCGAAAGTATTATTTTAACATGATTATGATATAACTAAATATAATATATAGTTTAGGAAAGTGGTACCTGATAAAAATATTTTCATCTTTAAAACATTATAATTTTTTTTTCATTTCTAAAACTGTTTTTCTCGGTAATGCCGAATTGATTTTTAAGATTTTTTTTAAATTTATATTACTTTTAAAATTTTATTCTTAACTGTATTCCAGTATAACTTCAAGTAAAATATTTAATCTTATAGGAAACGTACATGTTATAGTTTCAACATAATACTAGCATGATAATGCAACTGGAACCCTCATCTTTCGACAATACGAAATTTATTGTAAGCAAATGTCGTGTAAAAAAAGTGTAGCAACAGTATTAATATTATAAAAGAGCATCTGAATATGATTTCCTTAAAAATATATAGCACTAAAATTAATATTGTAATGAGAGATCCCTACATCAGCATTAAAAGTATAGGGTGGCTACAATTAAAGTTACACTTTGAAATGGTCATAAAAGGAAAACTACTGGATCAAATTTCATCAAACTTGGCAATAGTGTAAAGAAGGTCATAAGAATTTCTTTTCCATAAAAAAATTCAAAAACTCACCACCAGGAAGGAAATGGATCTGTATGCAATATTGTTAAGAAAAATAGGACATGAAGACAAAAAATGTGCTTAATCGTTCCTGAAACGTGTTACAAATCATGTTCAATGTGGCTACACCATTTTCTAAAAACAAATTAAATAGCATTCTCAACAGCAGTTCTCAGCATATCAGGAGGAATGTTACGCAAATGTCGGTGTATTACATCTTTCAGTTCCGCCAAATTGTTAAATTATCACCATAACAGTGATTTTTGAGATAACACACATTGAACATGCTTTGAAACACATTTCATAAACAATTAAACACATTTTAAATCGATGTCTTCATGTCTTATTTTGCTTAACAGTATTGCGTACAGATCCATTCCCCCCCCCTCGGTGGTGAGTTTTTGAACTTTTTTTGACGGAACAGAAATTCTGATGACCTCCTTTAAACCATTACCAAGTCTGACAACATTTGGTCCAGTAGTTTTCCTTTTATGACCATTTCAAAGTATAACTTTAATTATAACCATCTTGCATAATGGAAAAATCCAAACGTTAGAACAAATGTCAGTATTGTAGTAGGGAATTTCAATATTAGCACAAATGTTAAAATTATAATCTGAAATTCCAACATTCGCACAAATGTTAAAATTTATAATGGGGAATCCCAAAATTAGCACAAATGTCAATATTGTAATGGAGAATCCAAACATTATCAAATTAAATATACATAGGACCAATTTTAATATTGCACAAGGAAATCTCAGCCATCACCATAGATGTGTAACCTGTACTGAGTGTATGCCATCTATTTCAAATTGTAAATATAAAAAATACCTTACATTATATGGCTGCCGGCTGGAACACATTAGGAAGGAAAGCAAATGAAAAACTAACAAAAACTCCGGAGGTGGAAGCAACATAGAGTTATTCTTTTTCCCCTTTATATTGTGTTTTGGTTGGTTGGGAAGAAAGGTTGGGCAGTTCACCATCATCATTAGGAAGAATTCAAGCCTCAATAAGTTCGACTCCCCTTAATTTTAGATGGGCAAAACCGTAGGACAAACAAGTGTACAAGTGAAATTACATTCGATCAAGTGACAAGATACAATTTACTGTCTAACATTTATTTATTCCATGCGATTTTTTAAATTTTCTTTTGCTTTTTATTTTCTTATATAAGAAGTAAAGATAAAGTATTGTAATCGACAAAAAATTCGAATTCGAGATTTTGACGAATCTCTCCACGTTTCAAACTCCCTGAGTTCGAAAAACACATTTTTAGAAAATGTCCATCCATGTCAATGACAAAGGTAACTCAAAAGCTGAATAGGTCGTTCAAATTTGGTATACATATTTAAAACCAAATTTTGTAGATTTCTATCAAATTTTAAGCAAAATCTGTTCAGAGGAAGTCTGTTACTCCGGCTGTTCAAATATAAATTAGCACAATAACTACAAAACGAAGAGAGCTAGATAAATAAAATTTAATACACAGATTTAACATCTTTTGTATAGACACCTACCAAATTTTGAGAGAATTCCAACAAGTTCTTCCGTTCTATCGGTCTGTAGTTTCAGAAACATTAAAACGCAGTAATTGAAAATCCTGATGGCTTAAATATATCAAATTAGGTACGGGATGCTGTGACTCCAAGTGTAGTTTTTGTGTCAAAATTTTATTTTTATCGGTTGGGAAGAACGCTTCTGAAATCCAAATTCGATTTTTGGATAGCTTGGACCAGAAAATAATCGCCCAATAAATCAATAAGGATGGCATGATAGATTCAGTAAAAAGGCTAAACTTACATCAAAGGTTAATATTTCGTGATTCTTGTAAGCCAATGCTAAACAAGGCGTTAGCTGAAATAACGTCTTTAATAAAGAGTACGCAAGAAAGATTTTGGAGACCGCTCCCGCTGGTGAAGATATACTAGATTACATCGGAAAAAAAATACTTGTGCTGGCGTGCTGGCATTGGGGTAGCACGTCTTCCCTCTGATCTAGGCGTCCTGGGTTCGAGTCCGGGCACGGTTGTTCTTCATCTCGTTTATGAGATGTGTGAATGTGTCTGCTTTAAAAAGGGGTTGTGCAAGCGAATGAGTGATGCGTGAATAACAAAATCGTACTCTTGACCCCAGTTGGCGCTACTAAAACAAGAGACTCTCCCTATCGGCTTAAATCACTGACTTCGAAACAGCGGGCTTGTCCATTGCAAGTGTCATCAAAAACAACAGCAACAAAATACTTTGGTTTTGTGACGCTGCTGAAGATTAAGTATATGTATCAATATAAGATAATATCAGTGAATGTAAGGTGTTAGGTACCACAATCCTTTCGAATAAAACACTAAATACTCCGAAACCAGCACAGATCCCTGATTTAACCTAAACATTAATATGCTAATAGTGTATCTCAATGTATAACCCGAAGTTTCCAAAATTAATAAAAAAAAACATGTATCACCAATGTTAATGTTATGATAGAAAATCCCTACCTGCACTCCTTGAGAAACCAGATGCAAGTATTTGGCAGTCAGACAGCGAACATGTTGGAGGGACATTCCGCTGACATCAATCAGCAAGTGGACTCCGCACACTTGAGTTGCAGGGTCATCGATAGCTTTCATCACCATGGCAGTAATAGAATTGATAATGCCGATAGTATTATATTTGTTTGTATCCCAGTTGCCTATATGAAAAATCAAAAGTGTTGTTAAGTTTTGAAAATGTCTTGACAAATTGTACGACAAGTAAACTCCATTTGAACACCATATCACATTTCATTTCAAATCACGAAGTAGCTTGAAAAGCAAAGAAAATTTCCAAGTCTTTTATTTTTAGGTTTACCTAGCAGAAACTAAATCTTACATGAAAATGCGATGCCAACCAGATTTGGTTCAAAATATTTTAAAGACGTGCAGGAAGGAAGCATTCAATGATGCTGGTTTCTGACATACAATAATAAGAACAACGGAAATAGTTTCCTAAAACTTTCTCTCATACTCTCTTATAAAAGTTTTATCTCTCTCTTTCTCACCACATAAAATTATGTAACTTGACTAAGGCCGCGAAAGCGGCTATCTATATTTAATAGACAACAGTTACTAAATATAGATCTTTGGTGAGAATCTAGCATTTTTAATGAATATATAGCGATAATATGGACACATTTTTGTTGGCTGATTGGCATCAAAATTTGACACAAAACTACAGTTCTAGTACCACAAGATAAAAAACCAAATTTCATTGATTTAAGTCATCGCGTTTATAAATAACTAACTGCATTTACACGCATGCAAAAGCAAAGATGGTAAACCGTTTGATGGATTTGGTTCAAAACTTTATAAGTACGGGTGTTTTAATTGCTAAAACTAAATTCTATCTACACAGCTCTTTGCGTTTTGTATTTTCGAGTTCACTTATATTCAAACAACCAGGCAGACAGACTTTCTGTGACTGGATTTCCTCCAAAATTTAACAGAAATATGCAAGTTTAGTCTAAAGTCTTTTAACAAGATTTCATCTGTGCAACAAGAAGAAGTTTTGAGTTATCTTGTTCACAGACAGACAGATTTTTAGAACTCCGGAGTTGTAGCGTAGAGTTTCCTCAAAATCTCGAACTCCAATTTTCTAGTGATTATAATACCTCCATAATTCATATATAAGAAAGTTTTTTTTTAAAAAAAAATCACGGTTAGACTTTTGTTATTTCAATTCAGTACGCTTTCATAGTTGAAAATGAGGTGTCAAACATTTTAGGTGACATTCATGAATTCCGGTTACTTTACTGTCGATACCAATTGTTACAATTTTATTGCTCATTTTTCTTCTTAACATTTACATCTTTATTTTGTCTGAACAAATATAAAATGAAATTCATTATCTAATGGTCAAAAGGTCGATCACCTATCGATCTATACTTTCACAAGAAACTAAATGCGATAATTCAAGAACATAATGACTTAAATATACGAAATATAATATGCAATCTTTGACTTTTGTAGCACTGTGTTCAATTTTGACTTCAATGATTCGTGAAAAAAGTGTAAAAATCTGTATTCGGTTTTCTGGTACTTGTGTATTTACTGATAGTAGCTATAAATCGCGAAAGTAGGCTCTTTCGTAACTATTGTTCGTCAATAGTATGGAATTAATAATATTCAGCTGTTGGGAATGCGAGAATGTTTTAGGGAAACACTCCCATCAATTATGATTCATATTTCACTAGACATTTTACACACTTAAGATACATCTTTACTTGTTTTAACTAGCAGTACTGCAGCTCCTTCTTCATCTCTATGGGGAAGATGAGAGCCAAATCCACTTTGGAGAGCTTCCCAGGTGCTGCTGACATTATGATTGGCAAAGACGTCCGAGTATGAGTCACCAAAAATGTTGTACAATTTCTTCAGACAGGCAAAAGATTTCTTTACGTTGAATTTTCTAGATCTCAAAAACTGCAAGAGGAATTCGTCATCTGTGCGGCACTTCAGATTCTTTTCATCTGACAAAGAATCAAATTAACTTATAAAAATTTCAGGTATTTATACAGAGTAAAAAGCATCCACTATAAGAGAAAGTTCTCCCTTATCATGATCTAATAGTTAGATTCTTAAGTGTTTGAGATGTAGTTCCAAATGGAAAAATGTTTTAAATAACAGGAAAAGATATAATTCATGTTGTTTGATCAAAATCTAACCTTTGATATTGTTTCCCGGTGTCATTTTAATTATATTTAATAAAATATTCTTGACATTAAAATATTTTAAATAAATAAATCCAATTTATGAAACATTGGATCTCTATATTTTATACAAATTTTATAGCTAAATTCTCTGTCCCAAAGTAAATCCCTAAGAGACCTTTCAATATGAACTTCTACATTATTTATGTTGCTTTTGAAATTTTTTTTCTAAAACTAAGATTGTACACTCTTCCCATTTGGATCAAACAGCTATAATTTTGACAATTTTGATCATAAAATACTGAAATGTTTTAATCGTATGTTTTTAAATGTCAATATTTTCCTAACTGATAAGACAGCGGGACCATATAAAATAACAATATTTCTTAAATTTTTAAGAAATACATTTATTGACTGATATAACATAAAATAAAATATGTCCCAAAATTAAAGCAAGATTTGAATTTACCACTATTCGTGCAGTAAAGAATTGGTAATCCTATTGAAACAGCCATTTGATAGTTGATAGTTTAGGGTTAGTAAAAATGGAAAAGTACACGATAGAACAATATGTTTTCGTCGTGGAACCATATTTCAAAAATAATGAAAATCTGGCGGCCACTGTTCGAAAATTTGAAAATATGCCCTATAGATCGCGTGATTTAACACCATTGGATATCTTTTTTCATGGGTTTATTTGAGTCACAAGTTCATGCCAACAAACCCAAAAGCACGCACGCATTGAAGGAGGAAATTCAGAGACATTTATACAAAATGATCATGGAAAATTTCGACAAAAGAGTCTCTATGTACCAGCAAAGCCTTGGAAACGTTGTTTTTTATTTAAATCAAATCTTGCAATAACAAGTTGTTCTATCATGTAACTCTCCATTTTTACTAACCCTAATCTATCAGCTGCCAATTGTTTTTTTTTAATAGGGTTACTAACACTTTACTGTAAGAATGATGGTAAATTCAAATCTGGCATTAATTTTGGATCATCTTTTATATATATAATTTTTTCAAATCATTTAAGCATTTTTTACTTGTAAATATCTATATATCTATAATGGTTTAGAAACTAGCTATGGAATACCATTTATACACTATTATATATTTTAATAGATAAGGTATTTGGTTATAAATACTTCACCATAATAGCACCTTTTATTACTAAAAAAGGCCTGGCTTGTAGAATTAAAGATCTTACTCGTGACCTACATACGAAATTTCATTTGTTTAGTTCAATGCGTTTTTCAGTTATTGTCAAAGCCAGATTAAATCTTCTAGGGGGTCCTTAGATAATTCAAATCACATTATTCCTTTTCCCCTCCAAATTTCCCAAATCAAATTTTTCTTTAACAATTTTGTTTTAATAATTATAGAAGTTGTTTTTAATAGAAAATTTTGATAAAGTGAAATTTCAAAACGATTAATTGTGGATCATTGTCAAAAAAATTTGGTTTCAATTCATTCTAAAAATTGCAAAACAATATAATAAAAGTTAAAATGGCAGAACCTTTCCTAGCATAATCGAAATAATATTGAATAATTATATCTCATATTATTCTTAAAATTGCAATGTATCATATTGTTTTAGAAATATAAAATGGCACAAAACTTGAAAATGCTATGTATTTAGGAACATTAATCAGTTATAAAATAGATTTTAACAATAGGTGATATTAATTTGAATACGTTCGAATCCACTGCCAAATGAATACAAATCCACGGCCAAATTTATACAAATGAAAGCACGAAATCAAATAACTTTTAAAATACCGCAAAATAGTCTGGAGGGTTCCAGGCTTCCTAGTGTAATCTAACACAGGAAAATTTATTTATTTAGTAAAGCGCCTAGGGATTATCGTTTTCTAAAGATATATATTTTGAATTCAAATTGCTCTAAATATGAGGATTGGTCAAAATATAGAATTTGATTTTTTCGACGATTACCACGCTTTTTTATATTACCTTATATACAAATAAATAAAAAATTGCTTACTTAGAATTAATTCTCGGAGTTCTTCAATGAACGAAGAACGCGTGTCCTCGTTTTCATTAAGATCTCTCTTGGCTTTCTCTCTCATCTCGACAGTTAAGTAACCGAGATGAAAAGGTAAATATTCTGAGTTCTTCATCATCTCCTCATAAGTTGAACCCATGGCTTTAAGGCCGTATCGTGACGGTTTTTCTGTAACTTAAAAAGAGTCCCTGATATAATTTCTGAAGCGAAAAAGAAGAAATGGCAATAGCACAGAAATTGCTTTACAAAACAGCACATATGAATAAGCGGATCAGTTTTCCATTAATGGATTCTTTTTATTATTAAAGACTAAAAACAAAAATTCTACGTTTTTATTTGAGTTCTAGGTTGCTTATTTGATGTAGCCTTTAATTTTAAATATCTACAAGGCCGTTTTTTTTTGTGTGTGTTTTTTCAAGTTTCGATGTACAATGAAAAAAAGAAGTAACAAAACATGAATATTCAGATATTTGTCGCTTCGGTGAATCAAATTTTCGATATTTTTTTGAACAGCGTTGCCACCATTGATGTAATATGAGACTTAATGCTCCTTAGAATTTTCTCAAAAGTCTAGAATTATCATTTTGTCATCCTAGTCAGTTCTTAATTTTAGGAAACAGATAAAAGCCACTCGCTCTGAGCAGCATTCTAGATGAAAGGAATAACATAAACCATAACCATATTCCGATTCTCTTAAAGGTAGGCGGAAATATTGAATGTTCGGAGCGCCATTACAGTATTGGCGGAAACTACGGTTGAGTCCTAAGGATAGTCGCCAATCAGGATACAATTCTTTCCTTAGAAAGCAAGTTAACAGTAGGCGGTAGATGACCCTACACCATTTCTGTACCCACCAGGGTTACGAAATCCAATCATCATATCGGAAGATTTTCATCCCCATATCTGAGGTGAACCCTGGGAGGATAGATAAAGCGGATATTGATGCCAATCTGTCGTAACAAAAGATCTTGCTCAATAGCTGAACTCAGCAAGTCTATCGTAACGAGAGATCTTCTTTAACAAGCTGGAATAGATAGAAACGAAGGAAATTGTTAACTTAGCCACGAACTGTCAACTAACATGCCAACATTTCAATTTTAGAGGATAAAGGCTTAGACATTCTTGATCCAAATTCTTTCTTTAAAAGGAATTTTGAAGAACATCTAGACTAATGAGGAGTTTCGAAGGAACGTTAAGGCCCATCTTATATCACAGATTGCAACGTTCTTCAAAAAAGAGATCGTGAACCCGATCCACCGACATGATGAATGCTCGAATTTTTACAATTATTTTATAGAAACATATCCACGATTGTCATAATTTTTGGTAATAAATTCAATACGTTTCCTGTATCTGTTTTTTTATGGTTCTTCGGAATTTGGGAGAAAAATTGCTCTCGTATAAAGAGTACAATAAGGAAGTTAATTTTAAAAAAATAGAATTATTGCATGTTAAGTGATTCATAGTACCAGATTATCTTTACCTTAGATTAGATTCTCTTGTGCTTTGGATCATACCGCTTTCTGTACTGTCTGTACAGAAAACAGATTATCTCCTGTAGTACTGTCTGTACAGAACAGTACTGTCTGTACATAACAGATATGATGAGGAGAAAGGGCCTATTCTCAACTTTGCGATTTCGATGTTTTTAAAAAAAGTCAAGCCAAAAAAGTCAAGTAAAAGTTTGTGATGTTCAACGTCGTTTATAAATTTGCCTTTTCTGAGTTATGATTGGATATTTTTTATAGATAGTCAAAGCCATTCATTTTTAAGTGATTTTTCTACTTCCTACTTTACAAGACGAATTTTGTCATTGGCTATTGAAAACTTATGAATCAATCTTCGAACTTCTTTCTTTAGCAATCTATTATTCATACTTGCACTTTGTTTAGATAGCTCTTTTTTATAGAAATATTTTCCTATTTTCGTACCGAATATCACACTGAAGTTTCTCTTTTCCAGATTTCTTAAAAGTCTTTTAATTTGAGATTAAGTTGTAAATTCTTGCGTCAAACATTTTATGAGTTATGCTCCCTAATTAATATTTTCTTTTATACTTCAGTACATGAAGTGTTTTTGCATATTTTATATTCCTAGAATTATATTTCAATACATTTCTCCGTCTTGGATCCGTACCCAGGGATTAACAACAAAAGATATGATGATTAAGATTATATATCTTGCAACAGAGATCCATGGTACAAAGGATCTTCAGTTTACTGTTCTAACATGTTCTAACATTCTTTATAACCTGCATTTGAACAGTAAACTATATGTTTATTTACCAAATTATACAGAATAAATTTGAATAAATGAGCATCCTTAAGCAATTGTTGAGGTTTATAAATAAAGAAACGTAATTCTACAAACATTTAACTTTTCGTACGGTAAAAGCAATTCCATATCTGCACTCATAAACAAGACCTGAATGGGGAACAACAACAGGTTTCTATTAAATACAAGTCAGTATTTTTTCGGATAGCTTAACTGTTTCCTATAGGATAGAAACCCTTACCAAGATATAGATTAGTAACCAAAGAATCGGTTTCTTTCCTAAATTATGATAGAAACTGTAAGATGTGAACTAATTCAGAATAAATTATTAGAAAAACATGAAATTATTAGAAGGGAGAAGGGAAGTTAGAAATTTTGTATCCAAAAAGATAAAATACGTATAAAACAAATAACTCATCCAAATTTGAGTTAATTTTGTTTTTAATCAACATGTGTTTTTCTTTAAAGTCAGTCAGTGAGTAGAACTTAATGGTACAAGGAAGAAATTTCCTCCTATTGCGACTAATGATTTTTTTAATAGTTCAGTTAGTTAATGTAGTTAAAACTGCACTTTCATAAATGAGGTCCTAAAAGTTTCAGATTTGGAACTGTATCAAATACACCAATATATTACGTTTTACAAACAACTCTATATACCTGAATTTTATAAAACGCATACACACATACCGAGAGAGATAGAAGGTTGGATTTTCTTTTGCAATTAAAAGCGATTATAGTAAATTTTCCCATTTGTCATAAGTATGAGAGCATACGTTCCCTTCAAAAGTGAGAATTGCGCCATATTCATTTTTAATTCAGAAAACTGAAGTTACATTTTTTCCACTTACAAAATTGAGATAAATGGTATTGAATGTTAAATGGCGATTTGCAATAAATGAAAACAATTTTCTTTTCTATTTAATGGGTCAAATTAAACATACCATTAAAAATCAATGCATTTATTAATGTGAGAAAATGTGAATGAGAAATTTGATACAGAATATCTGCTTAAATAATTGGTGGTGTCTGAAAATCATGACACCAACATATCACGGACATACAAGGAATGAATATTACTCAATAATATATAATTAATAGTTAATAAATATGGGGAATTGACTCATACTGGATCGAGAGAAACAATTCCTCCTAATAACATCCGAGTTAATTATATTTGGGGATTCTGAGTCAAATAACTGCGCTGAACATTTCTTCATTCCCCAAGCCTGGAATTATTTAGATTAGTGATCAGGTGAATGAGTACATAGTAGAAAATGTTTTAGAACTCAGATACAAATTATTCTGAAAATATTAGTATAGAATATCAAAATACTTACGAGAAAAAACACAATTAAAAAGCAAAAATGTAAATACAAAAGAAACGAATCTCCAAGTTTAAAACTATATATAGAGAGAAAAAGAGAGGTAGATAGATAGATGGATATAGATATAGATACAAATATAGATATAGACATAAGGTTATATATATATATAATTGCAAATTTTAAAATATTTTTATGAAAGTTTTTTAAAGGGTTTTTCAAAAGGTTTTTTAATATATTGCTAAAAAATTTTCGGATTCTTCTGAATTTACTTTTTTGAGAATTCCATGTTTTTTGGCGTTAGAGAGATATATCTTCATTACAATAAATAAATGAAATTATGCAAGAAGCTAATAAGAAATTTGTCATAGCGCATAGCCAATCGCGCTAAACCTCCAATTATTTTTTACTTTAAATGCGTTAGCTTGGAGGTGTTGAGAGCGGGAAACACAACCGGAAAGCTTAAAAAAATTTTTGCCTATTGCTGGTATGCTCTTTCCTTTTTGCTTACATTACTGATTTGAGTGTTATTATATGGTTATTTTATGTTAATTTTTGTTATTTTATTTTTGCTTATTAGTGGACGTATTCTTCTAATTTATTGTTTTGTATTTTTCTTTTCTGTTAAAAGGGTATAACTCTCAGACCTAATTTCAGGGGATTTTCGGGTCACGAGGAATCGATATTAGACTGTTTAGTCTGCATTCCTTCACAGAAAAAAAATCCCTTTTTTGAATTCCTGCCTGAGGGTGGCCCTTTAGAAAGTTTTCAGGCCGGATTCTTTTTTTTATTTGGTTGAATTTTCATTTTATTCTATTAACTTGGTTTTCATTACTATTGTCTCAATTCATCTGTGTTTTAGAAGTAGCTGCATTAACGCTCTCTAAATACTATGGTGCTTTTTCTGTTACTTTTTTGGTTTTAGTTTGAATAAGAATATATATATATATATATAACGGTAGATTTAGTAATATAATCGGAGAAAATTTATTTTCTCAAAACACAAAAATAATATAAAAACAACATAGAAAGAAATCCACGATTTAATAATGAATTTAAACTTAATTAATGAATATAAAAAACAATTAGGGAAAAATGATGCAAAGAAGTAATAATAAGGTTTTAAAATTATAAGAAAGAGATCGGATTATTTAGCATTCAAATCAAGGAGGAAAAGTTGATTATTGCCTTTCATATGACTAATAATATGATTTATTTTATGAGCTCTTAAAAGAGTTGTGCTTGATGCTTTCTCAAACCAAACTTATCATAGTTCAGTTTTCAAGTTAGAAGAATATGAAATTTTCTATCAGAAATGTAAAGCAATTTTTAAAGGTTCAGTTGAGTGAAAATTATTATCCTATTAAAGGATTACATCATTCTACCGTTTTGAATGATGATTAATTAAATTTCAAATATTCAAGAGATAGGAGCTCCCCAAAACAGATCGGATTAAACAACTATCTTTTGGCACAACTATCTGTTAACTGATTTTCAAACATAATCAGAGCAACCACTCATGTGTCAACAAAGCTGAATGGAATATTATTGGTGCTTAAAGTACTGCTGAGATAGAAAAGCACAAGTAATTGTTGCGATTTACAAGTTAATGAAACAAGTAGGCCATAATACAAGTTAATGAAAGAAGTAGGACATAACAAGTGATTTAAACATGGATTAACTTCGGTTGTTAGATACCACTTATTTCTGAAATCACTAATCTTTTTGGAATCACTAATCTCTGTCAGCAAAATTAAAAATATTTTGTGGAGCAAAAGTGGAACAATGAAATCGAAGTATATATAATAGGAATAGAACGAAGGGTATGCCCGGTACTGACACAAATTTTTAGAAAGACAAAAAACAGGAAAAATTATAATGCACCAATCAGCAGTATAATACGGCTTAGAATCATCGCAAAACATAACTGTGCTTATAAAAATGGACCTTGTTACATAATGGTGTTAAACATAAATGACTTATTAGGCTCTTCCTTCGATTTCTCTAACAAACTGAGAAAAAAGCGGTTATTGTCTTTTTAAAAATTCATAACGTGTTGAATGAATGATGTAATTCTAAACAAATATTTGAATACGATATTTTTTAAATACAAATTTATTTTATAAATAAATTCGTGTTTATAAAATAAATATTTCCCTTTATTTGTGATAAGTACCCATAAAATTTAGAAATAAGTACAACACTGCGAATTTTGATAGTTTGGCGGATTGTTTGGAGAGAGGATAGAACTTGGGACCATGTGGTTCGCAGCCCGGTAACATGACCACAATACAAAAGCAATTGCTTGTGCAGCGTCGATGTTAACTATCTTATAAGCTTTCACCACAAGAGAATCATGAAACATGGCTTTTACATCGACGAATGATTTTTATTATTTATACATTTTATTTATTTACACTTTTACAATATATAGTCTGTACAGCAAAATTAACTTTTTACTATCATTTTCCATAGAAGTCTGTTATACAATTACTAACTTCATTTATTGAAACTTTGTGATTGAAAGCATGTTTAAGTGTGATGCGCAGGTAAGTTTTAATATATTATAGTTCAACTTTTTAGGACATTTTTGTTATTGGGGTTTTTTTTGGGGGGGGATATTTAGAGGAATTAGGTTGGTAATGATAAAAATATACCTTTTCAAGTATAAGCGAATGAGTATAAGTATAAGCATAAGCATAAGTATTTCAAGTATAAGCAATGGGGAATGAGATAGAACCAAGAAAGAGATTAAGTTCAGAGCTCTTCTTGGCGATGTAATAAGTTAGATTTGAAATCACTTTTGAGTCAGTTTATGATTAATTACTCTAATAAGAAATGATCATGCAATTTTTTAAAGAGTACGCTATAGTTTATCTAATTTCCAATCAAAATACTACATTTTATAGTCTAACTTTAAAAAAAATAAGTTAAAAAAAATCACTAAATTTTTATTCTGAATAAGGATTATTTTATATATGAATATGATTCTAATAAATATTCATAGCTATTTAACATAAATATCATTCAAAGATTTTTTTAATATATAACGATTTCACATTTTTTTTAAAATTTATAGTATAAAAACATGTTTAATAACATCTTACCTGTGTTTGAAATATTTCTATTAATCTCAGTATCTAATGTGAAATCTCAGCTCCAATGTCAGGAAACTCTCGTTAGAAATCTTTCGTTTCAAGTAAAATATTTTATCTCCTTAAAGATAAAAGCAAATTAGACAGACACGTGGTACAGCAAAAAAACAAATAAAACCGAAATATTTGGCATCTTATCTCTCTATCTAAGAATATTTCAAAACAGATTGCTTGCAGATCATAAAAAGACACGATATGCTTTTAATAAGGCTAACGGCCTTTTTATTCAAAGCTTTAAGGTTAAACAAATAGCTTTGAGATATAACGAAGGAAATATCAATATGTCCAAGATAAAATCTGCAAAATAATTTTCTCAAGTTTAAAACTACTTCAGTATTTTTGTTGTTGTGTAGGTTTGATTATAAGAATCCATTGATTTCATTTCTGACAGGAGAAATATATATAAAATAGAATTAAAATCTACAAATAAATTGACCTCAAAATTTTAATGCTTTCTAGATTTATCAGAATAACGAAAAAAATATACATTTTTAAAATTTCCCCTTTATGACAATGCATATTTATGGAAATGTGCTACGACCCCACGAATGAAACACTTAGAAAGGAAGAATGAAAAGGATAAAAAATAATTTAATTGATTATATACTCAGTGCAAAAAAAAACTGCTTGTGCATAATAAAGTTTCGATCATTCAGAACAAAATTGAAATATTTTTCCAAATGATCATCGATTTTGTCTCAGAGCTTTAAAAACGAATACTTAAGAAAAAACATTGAAGATTCGGAACTCCCATTTGAAACATAGTAGTTTTTAAGTGTAAAAAGATCATGTTAACAAAAGCGACTGTTAAAATTCTGTTTTAATAAATTTTGTATTGCTTTGCGCAACATCAATGCAACTTTCTCACGCATTTCTTAATAATAACTTAATCCCCTGCCGTCCAGCTTAAACACTGGGGGTATTGAACGAAGCTTGAATGTCATAAATGCTTAGATTTTTATTTTCAGAGCCCTGTATATGAGTTTTGCATTAATTTGTGCTTCTACAGCTATTTTCTACAGATTTAAATCAAAATTTCGTACAGAATTACAATTGCAGTCACACGACTACATATCAAATATCATTTATTTAATTCCTCTTGATTTTGAGTTACAGCATTTATATGTATTCAAAAGTGTAGATTGACAGATGATCAACCCTGGATGGATTTAGTTTAAAATTTTTTACGGACGTACATTTTAGATGCGTCAAACGAGATATTAAAGTTTATCTATCTACTCTTTACATTTTACAGTTAATGACATTTTTACTAAAGAAGATTCAAGTTTTTTAAATGCATTTCGTTTAAAATTTGATAGCATTCTGGAAATTCTATGTAACGGCCACACGAAAAATTCCATTCGTTTAGCTCAAGGCGTTTTTGAATTGTTATGTTCACAGACCGACAAAGTGACAACAATTTCAAAAATATATTTTAAGGGCTCAGTGAGGATAGAAATTTAGAAATTTGTAAAAATATTGAATACGGATTTTTCGATAGGTACGACATTTTCACTTTGTAAATTGTGTTTATAAGAACATAAAAATTATTAAAATGCAAAAAAGGTTACGTTTAAAAAAAATCAAATTAATAACATAGAATATTCCGAAACGATAGAAATTTGCCCCTATGTTTCGAGTTGGCAGGTTGAATTCATTTTATACAGATTTTCAACATGTTCATCATGAAGCTTTTCAAATGATATAAATCAGTTTTAAAAAATGATGTCTGTCTTCAAGATTTATTAAAAAATATATATATTTACTTACATTCATATTTATATTCAATTTTAATCACAACTTGAATTTTTAAAAATCAATATACCTCCTCCCAGGAGTCAGAGGAATCTTGGAGTTTTTAAAGAACCCAGATTTATAAAGCCTTTTGTATTCCAATTCAGATTCGTCACAGTTGTTTTTTTTCTCTCCTGCCGTCTGACGAGAATTCTTAAATAATGTGTGACTATTTAATATGAAGATAAAAGAAATATAAAATGAAATCTACGATAGCAAATTTCAAGTTATCATGTGAGAACATCATTATTATTTTTAAGTCATTATTTATCTTAATTAATTTAAATCCTGAACCAGTTTAAACCGGTTTCGAACAATAATGAGACTTCTCTATAGGTCTCTATTCCTCTCTCTCTCTGTATATATATATGTGTGTGTGTATAAGTAACCAATCAAAAGTTAGAAAGATTTTGGAAACGAAACTAAATAGTTTCGGAATCGCAACTAAATATCATTTCTTCTTCAAACTAAAACCAAAAAAAGGAACAGGAAAAACATAGTATTAGATAAATTGAGACAAAAGTAATAAAAACCATGTAATTAGGAAAAAATCAAATTAAACCAAATAAAAAAAGAGTCCGGCCTGAAGACCTTTTCAAGGGTCACCCTCAGGCAGGGATTCAAGCAAAGGGAATTTTTTCTGTGAAGGAATGAAGACTAAACAGTCTAATAAGGATTCCTCGTGACCCGAAAATCCCCTGAAATTAGGCCTAAGAGATATACCATTTTAACAGAAAAGAAAATACAAAACAATAAATAAGAAGAATACATCCATTAATAAGCAAAAATGCAATAAAAAAATAACAAGAATAACAAAAATAACCATATAATAACACTCAAACCAGTAATGGAAACAAAAGGGAAGGAACATACCAGCAGCAGGCAAAGTAATTTTAAGCTTTCGATTGTGATTCTCGCTCTTAACACCTCTAAGCTAATGCATTTAAGGTAAAAATAAAAATTAAAAAAATGGAGGGTCTTAGCGCCATCTATTGAGTGATATAATATGCAAGGAAAGTTCTATTTTTATTTCTGGTAAAGGATTAATCCCAAATCATACCTTGTTTAATCAAAAAGGTGATATTGCAGTAGTTTCTGGGAAATTCATTATTAGTTAAATTTTTAATGAGGTTATTTGATGCTTCAATATAGGAATTCTTGTTATTACAAACCCTTTTGATCCTCTTAAATTGTGAGAAAATTAGATTTTTGAAAATTTTAGAGTTTAGATTAGAATGATAATTACAAAGTCTTGTTATTTTAAAGTTGAATTCATCCCTTTTATCGTGGATACCAACTATTGTTTTATCATTAGCAATTTCGATTTTTAAATCCAGAAATGTAGCCTCAAGTTGATTTTTATTTGTTTCAGTTAGAATTAAATCTTTGGATAGCAATTAGTAACAATATTGGTATTGTCTAAGTTTATCAAAAGTAGGTCATTAATATACCTCCACCCGTTTATTAAATTATATTTAATTATTTTTTTCTCACTGTAATGTAGGAAAATATTGGCTAAAGCACTTGAGAAAGCTGTTCCCATTGGAATGCCCTTTACTTGTTTATAAAAATTAATTCCATTAAAAGCGTAATTTTCAGTAATGTTAAAATTACATAATTCTAGCCAGTTAATTTTAGCAATAACACCTTCATTTAAATATTCGTCATATATAAAAGTAGACATTTATTTATTTTTCATGAGGTAGAGTGGTGTATAAATTTTCGAAATCGTAAGTATTAAGTTTATTAATATTATTATCTTTAAGAAAATCCACTACTTCTTTGTTACTAGAAATTATAAAGTTGTCTTCATCTTTGATTTTGTCCAGGATAATTTGTAAGTATTTAAAGAAATGTTTTCCCGTATAGTAATTATAACTGCCAGTGCTACAAGTCACGAATCTGAATTTTAGTGGATTTTTATGAAATTTAACTGTTGGGAATATATAAGGATAGTTTAGAGAGCAAGTCTTAATTTTGAGTTTTTTTGGCGAAAGCTAGCATTCTTTTATCTAATTCCGTTTTCCCCGCGTTATTTAAAATATAAGTTGCGTTAGAGTTATATTCATTAATTAAAAGTTTTTTTAATAATATTTACAAATTAAACAGAAATTATTTGCTTATTTATCTATTACTGTAATAACAAATTTTTCTTTTAATTTTCTTTTAATGTTTTGCTAAAATAAATCCCGCTTTCTTTAGATCTGTCAGTATCAGTATTCATTTTTCTTTTTATTTCCTCTAAAGTTCTAACTTTCCATTCCGAAAGCCAATGGTATTTTCTATATAATTTAGTAATAAAAATATCCAAATCTTTACCAAAAGAAATTAAAATTTTTCTATGGTTTATTTTTTCTCTTAATCTAAATTTAGTTCCTCTTTCCATTAATTCTCTTAAAGAGTTGGATTCAATAATTTTTAAATTACCTGTAATAATATGACCTTTATCTACATCTATAAAATGTTTAAAGTTTTCTTTGTTACAGTAACAATCTGTTTTATTTATTTTATCTAAATTTTTGCTATAGTAATTATAATTACAATTTTTTTTCTTTAAAATTGAATTATAACTAAACGCTATTGCAACAGTTGTTTAATCTGATAGAGGGAAAAAATTATTATGTACAATTTTAGGTAATTTTAGATATTCGAAGTAAATATCCAAGAATTTAATCACACAGAATTCTTTGTTAACATTATTTTTATTTTTAAAAAGTAAATCGTTGTTACAATGTTAAGCTTACATTTAATTAGATCAAGAATTATGCATTTTGTGTACGAATTTTTAAACTCTAAATACCCGAAATTAGTATTTTATAACCATTTAATTTTATTATTACTAAGACCAAAAATGTATTTCCTAATTTTGTGAATGTTTTCACTATTGTGATCCAGATTATAGTAATTTTGAAATTCCTCAAAATATAATTTGAAAATTGCCACCTTTAAATTTACCTCTTTATTAATAATACTAATATTGTTACTAATTGCTATCCACTCTAAAATTTTCTAAAATCTAATTTTCTCACAATTTAAGAGGATCAAAATGGTTTGTAATAACAAAAATTCCTATATTGAAGCATCAAATAACCTCATTAAAAATTTAACTAATAATGAATTTCCCAGAAACTACTGCAATATCAACTTTTTGACTAAACAAAGTATGATTTGGGATTAATCCTTCACCAAAAATAAAAATAGAACTTTCCTTGCATATCAGATCATTCAATAGATGGCACTGGGAACCTACAATTGTTTTTTACCTTAAATGCCTTAGCTTGGAGGTGTTAAAAAGCGGGAATCAAAATCGAAAGCTTAAAATTTCTTTGCCTTCTGCTGATATGTTTTTTCATTTTTTTTCATTACTGGTTTGAGTGTTATTATATGTTATTATTGTTATTTTCGTTATTGTATTTTTGCTTATTAGTGGATGTATATTCTTCTGATTTATTTTTTTGTATTTTCCTTTCTATTAAAATGGTATATCCCTTGGGTCTAATTTTAGGGGATTTTCGGGTCACGAGGAATCATTATTAGACTGTCTAGTCTGCATTCCTTCACAGAAAGAATCCCGTTTTTTGAATCCCTGCTTGAGGGTGATCCTTGAAAAGGTCTTCAGACCGGATTCTTTTTTCATTTGGTTTAATTTTATTTTCCTATTAACGTAATTTTATTACTTTTGTCTCCATTCATTTGTGTTTTAGAAGTAGCTGCATTTGCGCTCTCTAAATAGTATGATGCCTTTCATGTTCCTTTTTTGGTTTTAGTTTGAATAAGAAATAATTTTATTTGCGATTCCGAAACTATTTAGTTTCGCTTTCGTTTTCGTTTTATTTTCAAATATATATATATATATATATATATATATATATATATGCATGTATATATAATTTTTTTAAACTTTCATTTTTAATTTTTCTCGCTGGCAAACAAAGTTTTGGAACTCGATCGATTTTGAGATGAAATAACAGCTATGATATCATAGTTCTACATCAACCTTTTAAAAAAGCATCTGCTTTCAAAGAAGCATACATCATTGGCTGATGTATATGGCGTCAGAACTTTCATCAAATAAATCTAAATGTAATCGCGCCATTCCAACTCTATTATGTGGTTTCAATTATTTAGGATCTACATCTAAAATCTATTTCTAGCTTTCAATGAATCGAATATATCATAAAACACAGAATAACACTTATTGACGAACACGAACACAAAGCTACATCGTTCTACATTACATCTAAGACATTACTACGTTCTGAATCACCAAGTATAAAAAAAAGCGTATCAAAGTTCAACAGAAACTGCGCATGCGCTGGTTTCCTGATGACTACATCTGGAATAGGGGCCGGAATAGGGGAAAGGCGTCTCTAAGACGGAACATCCCGGCCCCCGTTGGACAGTTGTCCAACACCTTCTTCAAAAGGGAGTGGACAGTCTGTTGATACTTCGCCGAAAAATTCCTTTAGTGGTTCTGATGTCTGCAACACGGACTAGTCCATCTGCTCCAGGATATGTCCTTTCAATTCGGGCCAAGTTCCATTCCATGGGGCTCTTGCTATTATTCTTCAGAAGTACCAGCTGTCCGGGTTTGATGTTCAGCTGAGGTAGTTTCCATTTAGCTCGAGACTGCAAAGAGTTGAGATATTCTTGGCTCCATCTTCTCCAAAATTTGGATCTAAGAGACTGGATGAGAGACCATCTTGAAGATAAATAAATGTTAGTCAAGGAATCACTGGGTTCTGGTATTGACAACAGTGGTACTCCCACCAAAAAATGGCCAGGTTTCAAAGGTTGAAGATCAGCTGGATCGGCAGAAAGAGGACAGAGTGGTCTTGAATTCAAAACTGCTTCAATCTGTGTCACCAGCGTAGTAAGCTCTTCAAAAGTCAACACTGTTGATTTAGTCACCTTCAACAAGATCCGTTTCATAGCTCCAATGTTGGCTTCCCATAATCCACCGAAGTGAGGAGATGCTAGAGGTATGAAGTTCCACACTATACCTTCCTTGGCACAAAATATTTGAGCGGAATCTGATTTGCATGCTTTTAGTAAGGAATCCAAAATATTTTTTGCACCCTTAAAATTAGTGGCATTATCACTCCATATGATTGAGGGTTTTGACCGCCTTGCAACGAGTCTCCTAAGACAAGCTAAAAAACTCTCAGTAGTCAAATCAGACACTACTTCAAAATGGGTAGCTCTTGTACTAAAACATATGAAAATAGCAATGTATGATTTTAAAGTCACTCTTGATCTTTTCAAATTAGGTTTAGTAATTATGGGACCAGCGAAATCGAGTCCCACCTTTTCAAATGGTCGAGATGGTATAACTCGGTCCCTGGGCAGGTCGCCCACCATTTGGTTAATAGTTTGACTTCTAGCTTTAAAACTAGTCAAGCATCTATTTATCACACGTCTAACTCGATCTTGTCCCGAAGGTATCCAATACGATTGGCGAATAAGAAAAAGTGTCGTCTGCGTGCCTGAATGTAGACATATTTTGTGAAAATGTTCTATGATCAAATCTGTGAAATGGTGCGACTTGGGTAAAAGCAATTGATGCTTCTGGTTATCTGACAGATTTGAAAATTTTAATCTTCCCCCAACTCGAAGCAGCTCATCTTTGTCAAGAAATGGATTTAGAGATAAAATTTTACTATTCTTCGGAATTGGATGCTTTAATTGTAAACACTTTAATTCAGACTTAAATTCATATCGTTGCACATACTTTACTAACATTTTTGTAGCATTTTGTATTTCGATAGCACTTAAATAATCTTTCTTTCTATTAGAAATATTAATTTTACAATTATTAATAAATCTTAAACACCATGCAGTGATTCTAACTAATTTGTCAAATGAGGAATATTTTTTTAATTAAATTGTTCTCTGAAGGGCACTCTACAACTGTTTAAGTTAAACTAGCTCCTTTGCAAAGCTCGTAATTTTCTATGTTTTCAATATTTAACTGTTTTGACAGTTCCAAAGATTTGGGCCAAGAGTGTTCATTCTGTGCTAACCAATCAGGACCATGCCACCAAAAATCACTATCTCGAAGTTTGGTTGCCGACATACCTCTCGATATCAAATCGGCAGGATTATCCTTTCCAGGACAATGGCGCCAATCTTTTGGGTCAGTAAATCTTTGGATCTCTTGAACTCTATTTTTCATAAATGGTTTAAATCTACTAAGAGCGCCCTTGATCCAAAAATAAGTGATAGATGAATCGGTCCAGAAGTAATGAGTTAATGGATACGTTAGAGCTTCGGAGATTTTATTACTCAATCTAGTACCAAGAGAGCACTCATTAACTCAAGTCTAGGTATCGAAATTGTTTTTAATGGAACCACTCTGCACTTTGATGCTACAAAACTAGTAAAACTCTTTCCGTTCTTTAATGTTACTCGAAAATACACAACCGCTCCATAAGCTTTCTTAGAGGCATCTGAAAAACAGTACATTTGAATGTTATCTATTTCAGTGGAATGAGTATCTCCAAAATAGTAACGGGGTATATTGAAAGTATTCAGTTCTAGAACTTCCTCACACCATTCATTCCAATCAGTGTCTAATTTCATTGGGAAACGCTCGTCCCAGTCCAAACCCAAACACCACAGTTCTTGGATTAAAATCTTTAATCTAATTATAAATGGTCCAAGAAACCCTACAGGGTCAAAAATACGACCTGCAACTTGCAAGAGATATCTTTTAGTGTTCATTCGTTTCGAGAGAAATTGTATTAAACTTTTAGCATCAAAATGAAATAAATCACGGTCGGGGTTCCATACAACTCCTAGTACCTTAGAAGGCATGAAATTTTCATTTTTAGACTCAATGGATGGATCAATGTCCATTCCAATATCTTTCCATCGATCACGTAACTCGAATGAATTAGTCTGCCACTTTCTTAGAATCATACTTGCATCCTTAAAGATCTTAACACTTTCTAAGCTCGTTTTTAAAGCCTCTTCTACATTTTGTTGACCACTAATTAAATCATCGACATATAAAGAATTATTTAAAATTGCACAAGTTTCAGGAAAATTATCCACATACCTTTTCAAGTGATGCTTGATTGTTGCAGCTAGGAGGAATGGGCTTGAACTTACCCCGAATAAAACACGGGTCATTCTATATATCATCAAATTGTGTCCTTCAGAGCCATTTGGTTCCTGCTGCCAAAAAAATCTGGTCGCATCTCGATCCTCTTCATTAATTTCTATCTGGAGGAATGCCTGCTTTATGTCAGCAGTGAATGCTATAGGATTTTCTCTAAATCTAGTCAGAAGAAGAAAAATATCAGGGTTTAGATTTAATCCAATATGTAGACAATCGTTCAAGGACAGTTCTCCTTTACCATGGGAAGATGCATCAAAAACGATGCGTAATCTACTTGTCGTCTTATCCTTACGAATCACTGCTCTATGAGGCAAATAAAAAGTTGGTTCGTTCGTCTTTTTATTCACCCCACACGTAACTTGTTCAATAACGTTCTCCTTTAAATACTCATCCAGAACAGTCTTGTATTCAGTGAAAAGCAAGGGGTCATTAAGAAATTTTATTTTTAAACCTAAAAACCTTTTTTGAGCAACTTCACGATTATCGTGTAACTGTTCCTTCATACCAGGTTCCCACGGGAGCTTTACGTTGTATCTGTTATTAGAGAAAGTAATTCCCGATTCAAATTCCTTCATAATTGCATCATCAAAAATATTTTCATCGGTATCAGCCTCAACGCCTAAGCTTTCTAATTCCCAAAATTTTTTTAATTGATCCGATATCATTTTTTCTTCTACTATAATTTTCATTTCCAATATTTGATTTGTCATATCGATTTTTCCTTGGAGGCACCAACCAAATAAGGTTTCAGTGGCTACAAGCTTATCATTTAATCTTTTTATTCTACTAGTAACTATATCATAATAGTAATCAGCACCCACTAAAAGCACAATTTTGTTATTTCTAAATTCATAGCAATCAGCAAGCTGTAATCCTTTTAATTGTTTATTTAACTTCGGAATATTTTTATTAGGAGCAGGTAAATTAGTTGCAGTTATTTGTTCAGTTTCTAATGCTTCAATTTCAATATTTAAAGTCGGTTCGTTGCGATTCTCTAATTTAATCTTAACAACATTATATGTTCGTTCAGTTGTTTCTTTAGCACCGAAACCATATACCGATAGAGTTTCCCTTCGAACAACAGGAAGTTTAAGTCGTTGAGAAATTTCTCGTGAAACGAAACTTCTCATGCTACCATTGTCTAGCAAAATGCGAACTGTTTCAAGTCTATCATCATCAAATGGAGTGCGAATACAGGCAGTACATGTTTGCAATAGTAAGGAACACTGAGTGTTTACTCGAACTTCCGGTTCTTTATTCTTTATATTATAATTGCAATGGGAAACTGCGGATACAATTTTATTTTCTGCATTAATAGTTTTGTTTTCCAATCGATAACAGAGCGATCGGTTATGTTTCTTGTTACAATTTTCACACATATCCCTTTTCCTACAGTCCTTAATTCGATGATTTTGTTCAAGACATAAGAAACAACGACCTTGTTTTCTTAAAATATCCTTTTTTTCATCAATTGTTAAACCCTCACAAAGTTCTGAAATATGTTTATCATTGCAATATACACATTTTTTCTCAACAACTGGTGCTAAATATTCATGAGTTTTCAACGAATTATTATTCCACGGAATGCGACTTTTATTATATTGCCTGTCATTTGTAAAATTTTGTCTATCGCCAGAATTATTTTGATTGTATCTAGGATTTTTAAATTCAACGTTATGAGTGACAGTTTTTTTTCTTTCACCTTTCCAGCCACTTAGCAAAGCGGATGATTCTCGACATTCTATTTCAATTTTCAAAAATTGTAACAATTCCATAACATTGAATTTATTTTCTTCCGTTTTTTCTAAGTGTTTTCTATTAAAATCTAGAACTAGATCCTCGGGTATTAATTTAAGGAGAATCGGCTGAAGCAAATGACCATACATTCCAGATGTAACGTTAAGTGACTCTAAGCTTCTAATTTGTATTTTGCAGATGTCATATAACTTTCTCAGTCCAACTATATTACTTGAATCCTTTACAGGATAAAGATTAAACAGTTTTGACATATGATCATTAATAACGAGCTCATCCCTTCCAAATCTTTCTTTTAATAACATTAAAGCTTTATCATAATTTTCGTCGGATAATGCGAAGCCATTCACAACATTACTGGCAGATCCACCTAATAAGGATTTCAGATACGTAAATTTATCTATTTTTGTTAAGCTTTCGTTTTGATCAATCGAGTTTTGGAATTTATTCCAAAATTCTAACCATAAACATGGGTCCCCGAAATATTTATCGATACTCAATTTAGGTAGACGAACTGAATTGACAGTTCTATTAGAATTAACAGCAGATTCAATAACCGAATTATTTAAAGAACCATTCTGAGCACTCAATGCCAAATTTGGGTTAAACTGTGATGAAATACTAGAATCAATTTTGGAGAGTTTATTAATTTGTATTGAAATTCTAGAACATAATAAAGTAATCTTTTCATTGTATTGAAAAGCAGCTTCTATTTCCGTATCAAATTCGTTTCCTTCTGAAATAATTTCTTGAATCTTACTATCTAATTCTCTTAATTGTTTAAACATCTCATTTAAATATTCTAAATGCCCTCGTAAGCTATCAACAGATTGCTCATCAAATTCGCTTTCTAATTTATTTATAAGTTTAGTTACTGCTGTACGAATGACAGCTCTAGACTTTTTCAATTTCTTTTTCTCATCCATTCTTATAATACAAAAGTAACTAAATATAAAAGTACAATATCAAAAGTAATTTCAAAACAAAAGCAATATTTCAAATCAAAGAAATATTCATCAAAAAGTAATGATCAAAATTCTCTAGAAATTCTATAATCAATTCAATCAATATCAAAGGTTTCAACACATCAATAATATCAATTTCTATATCTATTTCTAATAATCAAAATAATATTTTCATATCAATTCTAATTATTTCTATCGAAATTCTATATAAAAGGTATTTCTTACCTTTCTTTCAACGCAGCCAGTATAAGAAAGCGAAAGCGAAAGCGATATTCTAAATCATGATACTATCACATCCGACTTCTTCTCTACCGGCCGACGCACCAAAAAAATGGCAGATGTATATGGCGTCAGAACTTTCATCAAATAAATCTAAATGTAATCGCGCCATTCCAACTCTATTATGTGGTTTCAATTATTTAGGATCTACATCTAAAATCTATTTCTAGCTTTCAATGAATCGAATATATCATAAAACACAGAATAACACTTATTGACGAACACGAACACAAAGCTACACCAAGTATAAAAAAAAGCGTATCAAAGTTCAACAGAAACTGCGCATGCGCTGGTTTCCTGATGACTACATCTGGAATAGGGGCCGGAATAGGGGAAAGGCGTCTCTAAGACGGAACAATCATAATAAAGCAATATTGGTAAAAGCAGGTCAATCTTTTAAAAACGTATTTTCTTTCAAAGAAGCATACATAATAATAATGCGATACTGGTAAAAAACGCATGCGATTAAAAGATGATGATCAAAATTGCCATTTATGCTTTAGTCATTGCCTACTTGATTTCGAGCTTCAATATTCATTGCCTACGCGATTGCGGGCGTCAAAACACCCTAACCAAAACAACATCATGTGCTCACATGATAAAAACGAATACATTTCGTTTGTGAAAATTTTTCTATCCGTTAACTAAAGGGTCTATTTTAACAGAAATGAAATAATATATAAATCTCTTAATTATACAAAATGTAATTATATACACTAAATATTTAAATATATCCTCTTCTGTCGGAATCATGAAATATTTAAACAAAAAAAAATATTTGGTATGCGGAGTATTACTGCATGGAGTATCCTATAAACAACATTTCAAATCTGGGGATGAAAAATTAAAAAGGTTACAAAGTGTTCCGTATACTGGTCATTCCATCTTAACAGATGTAATATAATAAGAATATAAAAAATTGCCATTTTGTCAAATATTTTGCATTTAACCCTTTGACTACCAATTTTTTAAAATGTTTTTACCTGCATTCGCGTAGAAAATGTAGATAATAGCTTTTGCATTGGAAAATTCTACTCGATTTTTTCTCAAACGTTTTTAAATCCTCTTGGTAGGACATGACCGCCAAATACACCCTGCCCCCCCTCAACCAAAAAAACTACTGTTACTTTGAACTATTTAAGCTAATTTTAAAAGGTTTTTGGAATGTATATGTCCCATTGGTAGTCAAAGGGTTAACAAAATTCTATCTTTTAACAGACTAGTTTTAAGTTTAATTTAAAGTAAAATAAATTAATGAAAATAAAATATTTTAGAATATTTACAATAAAAAATTTTAAAATAGAAAGCTTATTTGTTCTATACATCACTATAAAGTATATTAAACTAGTAAATATGAATTTCGATGGTCTGTTGCTTTGATAAATATTGTTTATTTTAAACTTAATAATTTTTTAAATACTACGCATCAAAAAAATTTAAATTGAATATTTTTATTCTTATTTGTAAAACTAAAATGTATAATTTGTAACTATAAAATGTTTTTTTATTTATTTAATGAGCACTCTAAGATCCTTTTTAATAAATTTGGAAAGCTAGACAAAAACAATTATATAAAGCGAAAAATTTATTTAAATGTCAAGAAAAGAAATAAAAAATAACCGCGAAGGGATTATTTAAAGTACATTGCACAATTTTTAATGAAAATTCATGAAATAATTTTTGAATCATTCTAATTGCAAGCTCACTTTTCATTTCAGATATATGATATTAGTTTTACCTCTTTTTTCAAATCAGAAATGTCATGCTTTTCAAGAATTTGATAAATCAAAACTTGACCATATGGATTTGAAAGGTCTAAAACACAAGGTTGTTCTCAAAAACTTTAAAAAGATATAAATGCCATTTACATCCACAGAATTTATCATCTTAAGTTAAAAAAGATCTAAGTAGAATTTTTTTAAAATTCCACTTGAAACTTTTCGTCATTACAGAGATCGAAACACGCACAAAGTCGGAATGGCTGGTATAGTGGACATATATTTTGATTTAAATATCTTTAATAAAAAACGACGAAACTCTGCACAAGATTCACTTTATAGTATTCACCAAACAGTAATAAATCATAACACAAACATTTTAAAAGGCAAATAAAAAATTAAATACTAAAAAACGCTTTAAAACTCATTTTAATGAACAGAATTCATGATTCAAAAAAGTAAATAAATAAATCGATTTCCAGTGAAGCAACAAAAAGTTCTTACAAATATAATAATAATTCAAAAGTAGGGAATCAACTAAAAAAATAGTACGCAATTTCATCTATTATTAAATAAATAGCAGGGGTTCAAATCTGATGTCCTGTATACCGAATACCAGGTCTGAAGGGGATATAAAATAAATATGCAATTGATAATAGATAAATAAATATTTAAAAAATACAGATGATAATAATTATATATATTTTTAAGCATGCAAACAAATAATTATACATATAATTTAAATAAGAAAAATTATATCCATTCAGTAATTAATTACGGTATGGCAGTTAAAACACACAAAAAATATTACAACAGATAATTTAAGTATTCAAGATAATAAAAATATAAATAATTTAATTTCACAAAATATTGGCATAAGTATATCAAAACTTATGAAAATCGATTCAATTTTTATTAGTAACTTTTTATATAATTTTCCTTGGAATCCAGTGATGTAATCTGTTTCTTTTTTTTATGATGTAGGCAATTTTTTTTTTTTTTTTTTTTTTTGCGAAAAACGATTTCATATTTAGGGGAAAATGAGATGAATCAACATAACTTCACATTTTTATTCTTACTTTTTGTTTAAAAATAATTTTTTAAACATATGTCTCCCATTTATATCCTAGCTCTGTAGCAATTTCGATAAGTTTATGAAAAAGACTGAAGTTCTTTATGGTTATTTTTAACTTCTTTTCCGTTCTTTTTCAAATGAACTTTTTGAACATCTAGCAATAGACAGAATTCGAGTATATATTACGCATTTTTGATATCCTTTTTGATTCCTTTTACGTCTTGATAAAATATCTCATCTTCTACCTTGCTAACTGAACCTAAAGTTTCAGAATAATAGTCCAAGAGCAAAGATAAAAATGTTTTAACACTCTTTCATTTTGAAATATCCTGATTTCATTTCTGCAGTATATATGTAGTTTAGGTCTCTGTCATTTTCAAGAAAGCTAATTGCTATTTCTTTGAAAGATTTCTAAACGTTTCTGCCGTTTATTTCCATTTTGAGTATTTATTTCCATTATTGAGCATTAATATTTTGTAGTATTCACATTTTTTGTATTGCCTCATCAAATTGATTTATAAGGTACTTTCACATGATGCACTGAAAATAAAAACTTCTCTAGATTTAATCAAACTTTCCAAATACATAGATCATTATTTAAGTGGTCGGCGTCCTGGCCTTGGGGAAGTGCGTCTTCCCTGTGATCTGGGTGTCCCAAATCGACTCATGGTTGGGCTTGTTTATCTCCCATATGCTCTATCTGTGAGGTGTGTGAAAGAATCCTCTTGTAAAAGGGGTTTGTGCAAGTGATTGTGTGAGTATCATCTTCATATGAGCTAGAAGTCAGACTTATGCACTTGGGTGCTCAGGGATCTTTATCCTCAGAAGCTACTGCACCCCTTTTCCGTGGTAACGCGGACACGCATCAACGTCATAATTTACGTGGATCCCTTTACGTGGATTTGCTTTGATCCTTTAATTGCTTGCCAAACGCATAACAAACAAAAAAACTTTTTCCCCACAAAATTTGAAATTTTCTTCTCTTTGATATAGTAGGTACAAAAATAACAAAACTAATCAACTATATTGACTCATCACTTTGAAGTCGACATAAAACGATCTAAAAATAAAAAGCATTTTTACTAGAAGCTCAAAATTATGCACAAGTCTGCAACACTGAATAATGGAAGGTATTGACGAAAGACAAGAAAAAATATGGAAAATGGTAGAATGATGAAAGAAGGGGAACCAAACTACTCTAACAAATAGTGCATTAGTTTTAGTTTGGCTTCCATTCTACAATTAAACTTGACGAGTAACAAGTAATGAGAAAAACCCTAAATAAATATTAATTTATTCATTCTCCTTTCACTATATAAAGCAAAATAATCACTTAAAATCTATAAATATATAAAATGCAAGCATGATTTTGTAGCTGGTGGCCAAAAAAAAAAGAAACTGTTGAAATTTTAACTTTAATTTATTTCATCCTGGTTGTCATATTATGTGGAAAAAACGATAAGAGTTGCGTCAAGCTACATCACGAAATAAGAGCAAACTGCCCAAAGTTTTTCCCCGCAAGGATTTCTTTGATAGGAATTTTGATAAAGATTTCTTTGCAGCTTCTATCCTTTGGAAATGTAATCTTAGGTTTCTTTAAAGGAATGTTGTAAGTATTAGCGATTTTTAACCTTTCGCTCATAGCACGAGAAAATGTTAAAGACAATTTTTCCGAGTACCTGTTAAAAATAATTAATAAAAAGTGGGTATTGAAACAATAAATAAGGAACATTTTAGAATGAAGTTAACATATGCTAATATTAGACGAAATTTGGGAAATTAATTCAGATTTAAATTAAATTAAAGAATATTGCATAAATTTAATAGGTTCATGCAAATAAATTGCTCTTATATATATAAAATTCGTGTATATTATTATGATCTTTTATTAAAAAGTATACTATGGAATTCAAATATTGAAGTATTCAAATATTGAACAGAAATACAACTGAATTCTTAATTCAAGAATTAGATAATATATTTCTTAAATCGTATGCCAAAGTCTGAAGAAATGATTTTATAAACTTCTAAATTAGAAAATTTTATCTTTATATTAGATAAAAGAAAATTATATTTCCACCAATTTTTGATTACTTTTAAATGATATATTTTTCTTTAAACTTACACTTATGCCTATGATTTGAAAAGTTCCTTCAACAAGTTGGATGAACCATATGGTCTCAGAAATCGAAAGGAAAGTGTTAAAAATTCAGGTTTAAATGGAAATTCCAGTAGGACAACGACCCCAAACAGAATGCACGTAACATCAAAATATGGTGTCTTTTTCAATGTAAACAGCAGTTACACACACCATCGCAGTACCCCGACATCAAAATGATTGAATATTCCTGAGCCATACTCGAAAAAGTGGTTCAAAAACATAATATTAGAAACAAAACCCATTTAAAACAAATGGTGCAAGAAAAATGGGGTAAAATATCTTCATATTCCACCAAAAATCGATCGAATCGGTACCATGACGTTTAAAGGCCAATGTATAAGAGCCAAAAAACATGCAACTTAATAGTGACACTTTGTTTCTATGCGTGTATTGCAAAAATTTCATTGGTGTATTCTCAATTTTTTGAGACAACATTCTGCGTATGTTTATTTAAAATGCTTCTGAAACTTTTCAATTTACAAGTTTTTCGTTGATTTGTCTTTATTTTTACTCTAAATTAAACCATTTGTTATGTGTAAAAATAAAAACTTGTTTGCACTTCCCGGTAATGTGTTATTTATATTGGAATTCAGATTTATCAAGTAAAAGTAAGATGTACTTTCAATTTTTTGAGCCACTGTACATCCTAAAAATCCATCCTCTGAATAGGGTAAGTTGTATTAATTATAGTCATTCATTACATACTATATTTTAGGAATATAAATAATATAAATTTTCATGCTTTTGTTATTTTGTAAGTTTTATGGAATAACAATATTTCTATAAACGTTATTCATAATACATTTAAGTTCATGAGTTACTTTAATGAATATCATTATGATTAATATCTTTTGTTAGCATGTAATTTCTGAAATTAATTCTGTGGTCATAAGCCATTCTAATCAGTTGTTGCGATAAGCTAGCTTAAACTTTAAAACTTGTAAAAAAAACTCTACACAGCATCAATTGTCGTCCTGTCGATCCAAAGATGCATGTTAAAAGTCCTTTTCCTTCGTTTATTTGTCTGAGTCTCAATACTATTTTTCATTTTTTTTGTTAATCATCTTGCAATTCATGTTTTCAAAACATTTTCTCTCTGAATATTCTTAAATAAACTCGCAATCGATTTTCTCTTTCGCCCTCATCCATATGAAATTCTGAAAATGGCCTTGTCTCTTGTAAACTGACTTGAGCCTCTATTCCCTCTTTTCGAAGTCGAGATACTTATTTCTGATGAATAATTTGCTTATGACACAACAATGCTTCTTTCTGATATCATGGTTAACTTTCGGTTTTTGCATCATTTCTTCTTGCATCTTCTGCAATCGATTTCCTCTTTCACCACTTTACTACCGTCAGCTTCTGATTTTTGCTCCTTTACGCTTACTACCGTCATGTCTCTGTTTTTTGTGAGCCGGCGTGTGCCTCTGTTCCTTTCTATCAAAGTAAAAGGTCCTATTTTTAATATAGGACTGAAATTTTTTGTGACGCAGCAATGCTTCTTTCTGGTATGAAAGAAGATCTTTCAGTTTCTAAATCATTTGTTAAGGCATATTCAGCAATGTTTTGTCCACCAAAGGAATCTACAAGCTGCAATCGATCAGTAGTGAACTTATGGCAAGAAGTCTTCATCAACAAAAATGTCCTAATTAAACTAGCCATAACCTTCTGCAGCACTATAGCTATTGCTAAGGTTTATTTCACAGTAAAAAATGCCAGAGTAATTTCAAGGTTATTCCTCACTCAAGAATTAATGCGGTTATTAGAGAATTATTTTAAAGGCCCAAACAAAGATTTGTCTAATGGTTGCAACTTATGTCAGGAGTGGAGTGGATTTTAAATGTCTTGGCAAAAGTATTCCACCGTAATTCATGACAGAATCCATTGTCGTAAAACGAGATGACATTAATAACTATACAGAAGAAGGATAGGACATTCTTTGATGCTTTTGGTATGTTTTTCAGCAAAATGTTCTCGTGAGACTTTAAAACTCTGCCCTAACATCTACAGAAGTTCATTCACAGAGCCCAGCACTTCTTTCAGGTATGTTTGTAAAAATATAAAATATTGTCTAGAAAGCAACAAAAAAGGGAAAACTGAGTTTTCTTTAGCACTGACAACCAAAATCATTCTTAACAAAGTAGTATCCTTAGCTTATTTATTGTTTCATTCTTTTTTTTTTGGCAATTACCTTTATTGGCTTCTGAAATCTTATGAATTTTCGCCAACGTTCTAAATATCTCGACATTGGAATTTAAATTCACCAAATACTAACTTATACTCAAGCTAGACGCCTGCTGCGTCCATAAGACAACGCTTTAGCCATTAGAACAATATCAGCCAGCCACTTGAAGAATTTTCACCTTTCACATATATGATTGCTAACTACGTTCTGATATTCCAAGTCCTAAATTTTCTTAATAGAAAGGCAATAATATGTTTTTAAAACGCTGTCTATATGCTACTGAAACTCTACCTTTATCCGTGAAAATCCACCGAGATTAATTTATAAACAGGGTTAGATACAATTAATTATCAATCTGAAGTAAAGCGATTCATTAATATAATTTATATACAGTATTTCGGAGATATATTTACAAATTAATAAAATCTATCTATATTATTTATTTATTTAACTTAATTTAATTATCTTAAAATAGTTAAATTGGAAAATGAAATTGCTATTAGAATTACAACTTACCATTGCTGGCAGTTTTACCCATCGCCGTAAATTGCCGTAAGAATGAACCCCCATCTCCTCTATAATATCCAAAAATGTAGAGATCTCACTTCAAATAACTTTTGGCAACGACAGAATAAAAATTTCATAAATGTGAAAATAAAAATGCTCACACTCAAAAGAAGGCCAAAGGCGCACATAAATCGATACATTTTTTTTTCATAAACAAGATTAATATTTTAATACAAAATCCTCTCTCATATGAAATATTAAGGAACAAAAAAAATGTTATCTTTTCCAACTTTATTTTAATTAAAATGAGCATTTCAGTTGCTTCAAGCAATTTTTAAATCTCATAGTTTCTTTAAAAAATGCAGTCTTTACTAAATGATTTCTTAAAATCTCCGAAATTACATATCAATAATTTTAAAGAATAACTCAAAATTTAATTAAACATTGTGAGTGTCATCTTGGGCACATACGGATGGAATCATTTAAAATGACAGTAATAGTTTCGCTCAATATAAATGGCAACAGTAAAGACAAAAAATCTTTTTTATGAATAGAACTACAGTTATCAATCAATAAAGAGTGCATTATTTAATTAATTGTCACTAATTTTTCTCTAAAACCTTTATTTTATTTCATAGAATTTGTGTAAAAAATTCGAAGAAATGATGTGTTCAAAAGATTGGATGTCTATAGTTTACAAACTGCTTCTGAATTTTACTTTTATTTATAAGACGAAAATAACGTCAAACGATAATTTTAAACATCTAAATAACTTCTAATTTCATGAATTAGAATTCATCAGGCAATCAAATTAAGAGAAAAAAATTGCCTAGATTTCTCTTATGATCGATTATTTTGATGAATATGAACAACTTTCATTGTTTTATTAAAAACAAGAATTATTTTCCAAGAAAATAATTCTTTTTTTCTTTTTTTCACTATATGTTGTATGCATTAGTGTCTTCAAATTATTATTTTATTTGCTTATTATGCAAAATTCTGAATTCTTCAATGAACACATTTTATTATTTAAATTGTATCTGGATCTCGAACCTCAATAAACTGATAAATATATCAATTTTGTCGATTTTTGAAGAGAGTTTTAGCAATTTTACTGATACCATTGTTGTTTCAAAATATAAATTGCTTTTATTCTCTGAAGCTAAGTAATTTGATTTGTTGCATCTATTTCTGAAACTAAATAAATTGGTTTCGTTCATTCATGCAAAATGGCAGACGATAAAGTCGAAAATGGCTATTCAACTGTGTTGAATAAAAAATAAAATTGTTTTTCCTTCTCACGTTCAACAACAACTGTAATTTATTGAAAAATGGAACAATTCTAATTATTGCGATTTTATTGCTATTGTTGTGCCATCAAAAAATGAAAAAGGATTCTAATATCTTTTAGGACTCACTTTGATTTAAAAATAAGGTAAATATATAAAATACAAAGGCTGAAAAGACAACACCGAGCATTTTTCAATTTACTGATAAATATCAGGAAAATAAAAAAGGAAAAATGGCGAATTAAAATGAAATTCTGATTAGAATGATTAGAAAATAATGAAACATATCAGCTAAACAGTTGCAAAAACATAATCATATGAGAAAAATTAAAGGAAACTTAAATGAAAAAAAAACTAAAAGTAAAGGAAGTAAGAAATAAAAGATATTGCTCAAATGTGGAGTCCTTGAAAAGAAGGCAATTGATATTAATTGAATTAAAAATAAAAAACCAGCTATAGTTATTTTTAAAAAATTTATTAAATATGTAGTGTGACACTGAGAAATTTAGGAATTTGAAAAATTCCTAGCTCATTCATTTATTTTTAAAAGTACTGAATATATCTTGTAGATCAAAATGATCGCATAGGACATGTAGCAATGAATAATAATCATTCAGCGTTTCAGCTTCAATAAAAGATCAGTTATTCAATATCAGAGAAAATATCTGCATCATTTTAATGTCAGAGTATTTTCTAGCGTTTATTTTTTTTCACACTTAACACAGAAACAAATCTATTAATTATATTTCCAATAAAAAATATAAATATATAATTTAAAAACTATTTTTATGCGCCATTTAGTCCTTCAGTGACCATTTTATTCAAGGATAGAAAATTAATAATGGCAATCATGCAATTACAGCCAACGTAATATTGATATTAGCTTGAAACGTTTTTAGTCCGTCAAAGTTGTCAGCAACATTAATTATAAATTACATGAAACAGTACCTTGAAACGTTTTTAGCCCTTCAGTGCCATCTCTTGCATTAGTTATAGATTAATTAAAGCACTGCCTTGAAACATTTTTGATCTACAATGCCGTCACCAGAATTAGTCGTAAATTTCCTAAAACGGTCCTCTGAAATGCTTTTAGAACTTCCGTGCCATCTCGAGCATCACTTGTAAATTACCTGATGCAATCTCAGTTTCTTTTACTATGTGAGAACATGATGTTATTCTGGTTTAAGGTTATTTTGAAGCCACAAAAAGCACAGGCAGAAAACTGGTGATTTGTCGTATTTCAGGCATATAGCCGACAAAATGTTTACAACTTGGCATGAATGTCCGCCATGAATACAATCCTCCTTTCTGGACAATAAAGGGCACAGTCATAAGAAGTTATTTCCGAAGAAATTTTGAGAAGAAAATTGGAAGGAAAGCGAAACTGAGAAGGGAGGTATCGAAAAGTGTGTGTGTGTGTGTGTGTGTGTTCGTGTGTGCTTGTGCGCGTGCGTGTGTGCTTGTGTGCGTGCGTGTGTGCTTGTGTGCATGCGTGTATGCTTGTGCTTGTGTGCGTGTGTTTGTTATTTTTTTAAATTTTTTATTTTTCTAGCTGGCAAAAAAAAATTTGAAGCTAGAACGATTTTAAAATTAAAAAAACAACAACAACGTTTTATAAATATCGACGCATGCGTAATCTGATAGTCATATGATTATTTCAAACAGGTTTAAACTGGTTAATGACTTAAATTAATTAGAGCAAACTATGACTTTAAAAATATAATAATGTTATCACATAATAACATGAAATTTGCGATAGCAGATTTTTTTTCTACTTTTATTAAATTACCATTGAACCGAGAGAAAATTTCAATAAATCATTTAAATATAATAAATCAGAATTTAAATAAATCATTCCCTTTCAAATAGTCAATAACAGATAAGAAATTCATCAAATATCGCACACTCTAGCTAATAGCCTTTAATCTTTTATTTTATTTTATTTTTATTTATTTATTTATTTTTGAAAGGATGGTGTGACCCAAGAATTTCTGAAGCATTAAGGGATTATATACCATGAAGTTGTTCTTCTTGAAATAATTCAGAGCCACATTTGAAATCAAATCATAATCACAAAAAATTTAACTTGGGAATAACAACTAACTGAGCAAGCAAACAAATAAATAAATCGTTCCCTCCGAATTGTTAATGTAATTAATAATCAAGTATTCTGGGATTCTCAATTTGCTGAATACATTAGTTTGCTTGCGTTAAAGAATATAAGCATTTTTAAGCATACCAATGTTACGTCGACTGTAATTATATGCTTAAGACCATTAATTTTCACACTCTCGTGTTAAAAATTCTAGTATACATTTACATAATTCAAGTTAGAATTTCTATAATATTGCTAACGAAGAAGAATTATTTTATATGAATGGAAAACGACATTAAGTAAATTATATTACTAAATTAAACTATTGGATTCCAAGTTTTGATAACTAAAAAAGTCCAAATAATTTAAGTTCAAATGAACGTATTAAAATTTACAATTAGAAGTTGTACAATAGCAGTGGCATAGGAGCTAGCCATTGTTGAATTAGAAGTATTAGTTCGTGATTATTCTATGAGTATGAATTTAGTCTTTTGCAAAAAAAAAAAGTTTTCTGAATAATTTGCATTTTGATTGTAAAAAGTGTATACTTGGTAGAGAAAATATGCATTCTTTAGTATACAAAAATTACAAATACACTACTCGTAAAAATATACAAATACATTGCTCGAAAAAAAATACAGATATATGGCTCGTGACTCGTTTTATATATTTCTATACAAAAATACAGATATATTGCTGGTAAGAGCAAATTAGAAAAATTTTGAAGAGATTCGAACTCCCATTTGGATCATGAGGACAAAAAAAGGCATTAAACTTGATAAGTTTATCTTTGTTCTTTAAAAAACTTTGCTGTTAATTGTGTAGCAGCAATAACATGCACAAGCAACATATATTCAGTGTCGTCTTGATATGAGAGTGCCAGTTCAGATGTCGTCTTCATCATCTGACCGCGGTTCAAACTTACGAGGTCCGCCCCAAATAGCCCTAGTATTGCTTTTAAACGGTATGTTAATAAAACTAAATTAAGCTCTTCCTAAACCCAACGATCATCCCTGAATTTTGAGAATTTTTACCCCATACATCACGCATGTCCCAATTCATGCATACTATGTCAGTCTATAAAACTTAATATTTTAAAAGTAAGAGATTCTAATATCTAGATTATTATTATTATTATATTATATTATTGTTTTGGGCTTGATCGTCTTTGACCTGATTCCATCCGCCGCTGCATTTTTTTAAAATTTATTATTAAAAGGAAAACTTTTACATTACTAGTTCTTATAAAAAATGCCAGCCTAAAAACTTTATCATGTTAAAAACATCCAATATTTTAAAATATGTTAAGGGGACAGTAGACACTTTGGGGAATTATTCAGTCAGGGTTATGAAATTTTTTATGCATATGTATTAAAATATAAATACGTCAAATCTCTTTAAAAAAATTTTAAAACAAGATATGTTATTTTTTAAAAATTCAATATATGTATATATATATATATTTTAAAAATTTCAAAATATTTCAGGCGATTTAATATTTAATTTTTTCTTACTACCCAATGCAAATTTATTTGAAACAAAACTGTATATAATTTTGTAATTCCAATTAAATGCTCATTTTTAAAAAATATTTTGTACATACTTACTGAATTTTCATACGAATTTTATGTTTTTCTGAACTTAATTTGACTTTTAACGAGCTAAAAAAAACTCGGAACATAAAATGCATACCTCATTTTTTTTTAATGTTTGACCGAAATCATTATAATCAATTTCATTTAATTTCAAAAACTAAGATACCTGAAGCATTTCAAAGATATTTAATTCTAATTACAATATCATTTTGAGAAAAGTCCTTAAGATATACTTTTTCCTTCTTAACCCTTCAAATATTTATTTTATTAAGCAATACATTTTATAGTACTATTTTAGTTCATTATAAACATATATTTTGGTGATGAAACAATAAAAATAAAATTGCACATTTTCATACACTTTTGCTTTAATCCACTGTCCCTTAAAGCATTAGTTAATTTTATAACCATAAACGAGCAATTCTTAATATATATATATAAATTTTTACACTTAGGTAAAGTTTTTTTTAAAATTTATCTCTATAGGTGTCTTTCCTGAAAAAACGAGATTTTACGCACAATATTTTTTTTTTATAATTGACTATTAGAATAACTATATTCAACTTCCGCTTCGAAGATTGGTCAGTGCAGCATAGAGGTGCAGAGCATGAATGACTCGTTTGTTGCGGGTCCCCTGATCGAATTGCGCTTTTTGCTTAATTTTTTTTACTTATGCATTTAACCCCCCCGGGGAGGCACCTCGAAATGAGGATGAGATGCTTCCGGCATGGTGGTTGGATCTCGCCACCCTGAAAGGTACACTAATAGGTGGGGGATCTGACTCCTCCCATCGATGACGGGACGTACTTTCTTCGAGGAGGGTTGTACCGTGGCCGGTGACGGCCCTTAGGACTCAACCACAGTTCCCGCCAATGTTGCTGTTGCGGCAGTCCGATCATTCAGTTTTATGGTTTAAATCCGTGTGCCTTCGTGGCGGGTCGGAGAGTTAGATGGTTGACTTACTTATGCATTTATATTTAATATTTTGACTTTTTAAATTTATCCATAATCTTAAAAAGCCTGAATAAACGCGATTTTACACAAAAGAAAGCATTTTTATAACTAACTATTAGAGAATTTTTCTATCTGCTCTCATGCTTGTCAATGTCATATAGCACCATCTTGGACCCAATTACACCTTGTTAAAACAGTGTACTTTCAAAAATATAAGTATTGATAGATGAACTGTAAAATGAATATTGTAATATAGCAAATTGAATTCTTTCGAATAGATGTTAAACTAAATGTATTGATTGATGAACTGTAAAATTAATACTGTGATATAGCAAATTGTTCCGAATAAAATGTTAAACTAAATGTAATCATGAATTGTTTTATTTAAATTACCAATTAATATGTAGGTAAGATTGAAAAATATTCATATGTAATCAGTATGTGATTCGCAACTAAATATATTCTCCAAAAGAACACGATTTTATAAAGGAAAAACTAGAAGTTCTGTCTTTGAGATAATTAAAATTTTAAAAAAAAACTGTTGTATTTACATTTGATCTATGCATGCAATTTTATGTTAAAATGGTGATACTTCAATGCACCGAATTCAAAGAAATAGTAAAATAATCTCATTTATAGAAAATATTTTACTCACACTTTTAATGCTCCAACTTCAATAAGAGGATGACAAAAGTTCTCTCTTCACTAATCTGCTGAAGATGTAACTCCGCTTTTTAACTTTCAAGAATTAAGCAAAACTATCTTAAAACATTTTACTGCGTTTCATCGAAATTTCCGTTTCAGACAACAATTGAGTTAAGAAAAAAACTTTCAAAAATATCTGTTAAAAAATCATTGATAGTCCTTGATATAAATTCTTCACATTGCAAATTTTTCAAATTTATCTCACGATTTCCTAATACTTCAATAATTTTTAAGATAAGACTCAAAGCACTGTTTAGTGATAAATGCTAATTTTGTTTCAGATTTGAACACGATAGACGAAAATGTCGTAGCAAAATTAGATATCAGAATACTTTTTATCATTTAAAAACGACGGTTTTGTTTTATTTCGATAATTAAGCTTTTATGATTACGTTATTGATGATTTAAACAATCGTTAAAATTGAAAGAATTATTGGATAGTTAAAGGTATAGTTAGTTTTACTTCTTCGTACAGGAAATAAAGTATCTTAACAATCAAAAAAATTTAATTGCGAAATGTTGACGAATTTCCAAATTTTAGATAAATCTGATTCCAAACCAGAGGAGTGTATATTCCATAACTTTCTCACCTGTTCTCTAATAAAGGTGTTATAACAAAGAATGCTTCACGTGGCTTTGGTTAAAAAAATTATGAAATACTAACTATTGGCTTGAATTCAGCATTTCTTCTAATTCTATCGTGTCATCCTTGGCGATTAATGCCTGGCATGCGGTTAATGGTCCCCAAAATTCCAATTTGTGTTTCAAATGCAAATTTTTTTCAATTTCAATTTTGAAACGAAAATTTGACACCAAACTACTCTTGTAGTCACAAATTACCATACCAAATTTGATATATTTAAGGCATTGCATTTTTGAGGTAGTACGTTTATATTTCTGAAAGTACAGACCAACAACCCCTAGCCTAACTCTGATAAATATCTATACTATACATTTTACATTTGTTTTCTGAATTTTATCCATCTAGCTCTTGTCGTTTTGTTATTATCATATTAATTTCTATTCGAAACAGCCAGACAGACTTCCTCAGAACGTATTTTGCACAAATTGATATAAATCTACAAATTTGATATGAAGGACGTATACCAAATTTCATCCATCTGGAGCAAAGCGCTTTGAGTTGTCTTTAAATTGGACAGAGTGACAGGCAGATATTTTCTAAAAATGTGTTTTTCGAACTCAAAAAAGTTTAAAATGTGGTGATCTCTAGTTTGTATTTTTTGATGATCACAATACTTTCTCTATACTACTTGTACGAAAAAGTAAGTAAAATAACAAGATCTATAAAACGCTAACATACATGCCACAGAAATAGCTGCTGTTATCTATTGTGAAATGGCAACAATTTAATATAAACAAAGAGTCATACAAATGTTTTATATTGTTTCACTGAATGTTTTTGCAGCTGCAATTTTTTTCAACACTTCGTTCAGATAATTAATGGAGAATAATTTAGATGATAATGGATGCATTAATTCAGATAATTAACGGAAAAATTATTTGAATTTCTCGAGTGTGGTCTTGCCATGTCATTAAAACTGCATTCAGTCAGAGGAACGAATATTCAAAAGCATGTTAGAAAAGAGCGTCAAATAAAATTTAATTGAGGTCGAAAATAGATTTAACCGTCACCAGAAGTATATTCGCTGTAACTTGAAGTTCATATTATACAAAACTATTATTTCAAAAAAAAAACATTTTTGCTTTACCTTAAATATATAATATTATTATATATATATATATATATATATATATATATTATTTGAATAAAATCAATATCCTTACAGTACAATTCTTTTCTTTATTTTTAGCATAAATATTTTTTTTTAATTTACTTTATTTCAAATCTAAAACAATATTATAATTATTTTATATAAACACACCAATTAAAAAGGTCATACGCCTGTTTTTTCCAGCTTTAGAATTCAAATTTCAAATTGTCATTTTTGGACATTAACTCCGATGTAGGATTTTCACTTTTGCTTCTATTTCATAGAATTTCCATTTCAGACAGCGCATCACAAGTATAGCTCAGTGAAAGAGATGTCGACGGATTCAAACACGGGTGCCCCAAGAAACGGTGGTTTCGAGAAACAATATTTTTTCAAGAATTACTTTTTGATAAATAAGGATAACAGAGCAAGTGTTCTGTTCTATAGACAGCTATTTCGCATAATTTAGAAATATTATTTCATTAATAACAGAGCATCGGGGGTATAGAACAGTGATAGAGCATTCGACTGTAGATCGAGTGATCCCCGTTTCAAAGACGAGTGCCCCGTAATCTGTGTTTAACACAGCTAAAACTATTTTCAACAATTACGTTTCGTAAATAAGTATAACAGAGCAAGCGTTATATTCTAGACAGCTATTTCGCAAAATGTAGAAATATTTTTTCATTTAAAACGGGGCGTCGGGGGTATAGCTCAGTGGTAGATCATTCGACTGTAGATCGAGAGATCCCCTTTTCAAAGTCGAGTGTCCCCTGAATCTGTGCTTAACACAGCTAAAACTATTTTCAACAATTACGTTTCGTAAATAAGGATGGAAGAGGAAGCTTTCTGTTTTAGAGACAGCTATTTCGCATAATTTAGAAATATTATTTCATTAAAAACAGGGCATCGGGGTATAACTCAGTGGTAGATCATTCGACTGTAGATCGAGATATCCCCGTTTCAAAGTCGAGTGCCCCCTGAATCTATGCTTAACACAGCTAAAACTTTTTTCCACAATTACGTTTCGTAAATAAGTATGGAAGAGGAAACGTTCTGTTTTTCAGACAGCTATTTCGAATAATTTAGAAATATTATTTCATTAAAAACAGGGCATCGGGGTTATAACTCAGTGGTAGATCATTCGACTGTAGATCGCGAGATCCCCGTTTCAAAGTCGAGTGCCCCCTGAATCTGTGCTTAACACAGCTAAAACGTTTTTCCACAATTACGTTTCGTAAATAAGGATGGAAGAGTAAACGTTCTGTTTTGCAGACATCTATATCGCATAAAATAGAAATATTATTCCATTATAACAAAGCATAAGGGCTATAGCTGTATGGTAGATCACTCGACTGCAGATTGAGAGAACCCGGGTGCCCCCTGAATCTGTGTTGTCCACCGATAAATTTTTTTTCATTAATTCAATTTCTATAAAAAAGAATGCCAGAGCAGGCGTTCTGTTTTATAGACAGCTATTTCAAAAAATCTAGAAATATCATTTCATTTAAAACAGAGCGTCGGGGGTACAGCTGAGTGGTAGAGCATAGGACTGCATATCGAGAGATCCCCGGTTCCAGCCCGGTTGCCTATTGAATCTGTATTTTCCACTACTGAAAATTTTTTCAACAATTACGTTTTCTGTTTTTGACAGCTATTTCGCATAATTTAGAAATATTATTTCATTAAAAACAAAGTATCGGGTTTATAGCTCTGTGATGGAGCATTCGACTGCAAATCGAGAGGTCCCTGATTCAAACGCGGGTACCCGCTGAATTTGTATTTTCCACAGCTAAAACGTTTGTCAACAATTACGTTCCGTAAATCAGGATGGAAGAGTAAGCGTTTGGTTTTACAGCCAGCTATATCGCATAAATTAGAAATATTATTCCATTTTAACAAAGCATCGGGGATTTAGCTCAGTGGTAGAGCATTTGACTGCAGATCGAGAGGTCTCCGGTTCAAATCCGGTTTCCCCCTGAATCTGTGTTGTCCACAGCTAAAAACATTTTCAACAATTGAGTTTCGATAAATAAGAATGCTAGAGCAGGCTCTCTGTTTCACAGACAGCTATTTCGTATAATCTAGAAATATTATTTCATTAAATGTTGAGCATCGGGGATATATTTAATTGGTAAAGCATTCGACTGCAGATCGAAAAGTTCCAGGTTTAAACCCGGTTGACCCTTGAATCTGTGTCTTCTACAGCTGAAACTTTTTTCAACTATTACGTTTCCTAAATAAGAGTGGAAAAGTAACCGTTTTGTTTTAGACAGCTATTTCACATAATCTAGAAATATTATTCCATTTAAAACCGAACGCGAAGGGTATAGCTCAGTTGTAGAGCTTTCGACTGATGATCGAGAGGTCTCCGGATTAATCCCGGATGCCTCTTGAATCTGTGTTTAACACAGTTAAAACTTTTTTCAATTACTTTTCGTAAATAAGGATGGAAGAGCAAGTGTTCTGTTATATAGACAGCTATTTCTCATAATCTAGAAATATTATTTCATTAAAAACAGGGCATCGGGGGTATAGCTCAATCGTAGACCGTTCGACTGCAGATCGAGAGGTCCCCGGTTAAAAGACATGTTTCCCCTTACTAGGTTTTTCATAGATCTTTCCATAATGGAACTATTTAGAATGAAGATATTTTGAATGCAATATTTGAGGTTAATTTTTTGAAACCGGTGGTTTTGTCTGTCCAAAACATTTCCCGAATACTCTCTAAAGCGTAAATTTTTGGAACATGACCAAAATCGTGATGTTTGTATTTTCAAAGTACCGCACTCAAGTTTTCTATACGTTATATTATAATAAAAAAAACAGAGTATTTCTGACAAATCAAAAATCAAAATTTTTTACAAATTATTACTAGCAAGATCGAGTTCCAAATTTCGTGCATCTAGCTCATTGCATTTTTCAGATTTTTGTTTACATTCTTAAGAATGTATTGCGCATACCGACAGAGTGATTTAAAGTTTAATAAGGAAATCTGTGAACCAAATTTTATTTATCTATTTTTTTTACGTTTTGAAGTAAGTATATTCCTTTATATTCGGACAGTCACACAGACAAACTTCCTTCAAATGGATTCCGTACATTAATATCAAATGGCGCTGAAATGAATGGAATATCAAAATTGGTTCCGCGAAATAATTTGTTCGCTAGAAGGAAGAACTTAGCACGTTTTGTTCCGTTAATTTGGATTAATGTTTCGAAACATATGTACGTCCTTTTAATCCTCCTCATAGTGAAATCCTTTTTCTTTTATTTTCTCGTATGCGTAGTATAGAGAAAATATTATAATCATCAAAAAATTCTAACTTGAGATATTGACGAATATGACTTGAGATTTAGGCCACTCTGAGTTCAAGAAATAAATTTTTTTGCAAAAAATTCTGTGACCTTTTACCTAGTTGTAAAAAATTTGGTATACGGTCTTTATACAAATTAATAGATTTCTATCAAATTTTGAGTAAAATCCGTTCAGAAGTATGTCTGTCCAGCTGTTCTAATGTAAGTTAACACGATAATTACGAAACAAAGAGAAACAAACAGATAAAATTCAGCAACAAAATTAACATAGAAAGTGTAGATATTTATGAAATTTTGAGCGGAATCCAACAAGGGGTTGACCATCACTCGATTTGTACTTTTAGAAATATATAATTACAATAGCTCAAAAATGCAGTGACTTAAATATATCAAATTTGTTATGGGAATTTGTGACTATAAATGCGGTTTTATGCCAAAATTGTGTTTCAATCGATTGGAAAAAAGGCGTTTAAAACACAAATTTGATTTTCAGACACTTTTAATCGCATGCCAGAAATGAATCGAGAAAACTCCTGCCAAGAATGATGCCATGATAAATTCGGTAAAATGTTAAATCCACACGAAAAGTTAATATTCCATAACTATTTTACTCTAATACCATGAAAGGGGTTATCTGGGATAACACCTTTATTCGAGAATATGAGAGAAAGTTTTGGGGTGACCACTCCCACTAGTTAAAACTAATTAGTTTACCATTAATGGTGTTCTCATAACGTATTGTGGTTTTTTCAAACGCATTTGAAATCAAAATATCCACACATAAAAAAAAATTGTAATTTTATTTTTATAGCATTAACAAAAATATAATCAACAGAAACAATACTTGATTATTTTATATTAAAATAAATATTTAAAAAGTTTGCAATATACAAACATGGAATAAATCACCATGATGATTTTTCTCCCACATGAATTAAATAAACATGTTTCTGTGGCAACTATTTTCACAGAAGAATAAAAACATAATAAAAAATGAGTTTTTATATTATTATTGACATATTATGGCAAGTAGAGCAGAATATCACCAGAAAATTTTAATAAAAATTATTTTAATTATGCGATGAACAAATATAATAACAATCATGCTATTATTATCACTCACAACATAGATTGAGTCTTCAACCAGTTATAATTGAAATAAACATTTTCCATGAGAAGAAAATTGACTTTGTTTTCACAAAAACTGTGACAATTAACCGGGAAAACATTTATGTCTTGGTGTCATAATTTTTGGAAGCAATATGAGGACTAATTTGGGATGAACATCGTAATTTCTTAACTACAAGTCATTAAGTTGATAGCTCCATTTAGATGGAAACATTTTTAGCTCACAATCTATTGCCGGGTTTATACTCGGCCAGTTTTAAGACGGCTAGTAGGTAAGGCATGCGTAAAAAAGCTGAAAAATGCTGTTCGATGGATGAAAGTAATTGTCCCGATGGAACAACAACATGCCACTGTACTGTATTTTATTTTTTTCTTACTGCGCATGTGTTGTAGAATTTGGCGTGTTTTTTTGGCGTGAAAAAAACTGATCACTTATCATAGATTAATTTTGACATCTTTTGCTCTTTCTTCTTTCTGATACGAGATTGTGTGCCTTTTGTTTTTCATTTTATCTACCATTTCTTTTCTATAGTTTTTCCAAACTTAAGTATGTTGACTTTTTTTCTTTTAACCATATTTCTTTATGTAAATATCCTTCATTTTAATACGATACGCAGTGAAAAATAAAATTTCAGGAACGCCAAAATGGCAGTTTATAACCAAACATGGAATACTTGAATCTAACTTTTGAAAATGTGGCAAACATAAATCAGTCCCTTTCTGTGCATTCGCTGCCTACTGGCCATCTTATAACTGGGTCTAGTGTAAACCCGGCCTATATATATATATATATATATATATATATATATATATATATATATATAATGCTAAAGTACGTGGCACAGAAATTATTACTTACAGAATTATTACCGAAATTATTAGAAATTATTACGCCTATTACTTACTGCCGAATGGCAAAAGTTAAATTGAAACGAATCATCATACGAATTTCAGACTGCGTTATTGAACTTTTGTAAAGTTGCATAGAATCCAACGCTTCGTTTAACTAATTAATGAATTTGCGACAAAGAAATATTTTGGAAATGATTCTCCATGTTACCAAAAAGGCACATTCAATCGAAAATATAATAAAACATAGATATATATAAAAGAAATCAAGAAATAAGCTTCAAACAGTTCTCCATATAAGAAATCGTTATGGCTTTAAAACAAAAACTGATGTTCATATCTTACGTAACAAATATCATCCAAAAATAGTCTTTGTAAGAATAAAAAAATTACTCTTCTAATAATTTCAATTTCATTTCCATACAATTTTCTTCTTTAATTCTAATAATATTTTTAAATTCAATTTGATACAATATCTTTAAATGCTATGATGGAATTTAAACTCAACCATTAAAACATTCAATCTCGCGTTCGTATTAATTATTAATTCCTTAGTAGAATTTTCATTTCCACTTTTATTTCGTAATATTTACATTTTTTAATTTGTACTAAACTTATTCAATAAAATCAATATTTTTCGACCGTATCAAATAACAAGATGAAATGCTTTTTAATGAATCCCCTATTGACCATTTATCAGCCTAAAAAGTCAGTAATCTGAGCAAACAAACTGGTCCCCAAAGGCGGCTAGTATATGCATAATTGCATAATATCTATAAATCTAGTTCAAATTTCAGTTATTACATTTTTACTTTCTTTTATTCAAGGAAGAAAATTATGATCAAATAAAAATTCGATTTCAAAATTTTGAAAAATCTCCGGGTTTTATATTTCCTGGAGTCTTGTAGCTCAAGCTAGGAATTGTATTTATGACTATGGATGTAAGGTTACTAAAAAACAGGAAGAGTTAGACGAATCGGTTTTGGCAGGCATTCTTTACATCGAAATCATAGAATTTCTGTCAAACTTCAAAATAAATCTGACTGTGGGAAGTTTTTTTTTTTTTTTTTTTTTTTTTATCCATCCAAATGTTTGCAGACACTGTAACTGAAAACCACAAGCAAAAAGGATGAATAATAGTATAAGATATTTAAGCTGAAATTACAGATTTGAAATTTTAATTTAGGATTCTTTTGGAGCATGGTAAAATAAATGGATACATGATTTTCTCATAATGATTTTAAATGAATATAAAATAAACACAAAAGGCAAATACTAAATACAAAATGTCAACAGGGAAACACTTTTCTGTTAATTATTATGAAAAAATTTAATTTAATAATCCTAATTTCAAAATATAACCGTTTATTTTATTTACCAATTTTTCAATATTTCCAAACCTTCCACTGAATAATTTATAAAATTTTATAAAATTCAATTTCTTCCATTCTTTTGAATTGTGTCTCCAAATCTAAATTGCATTCCGTTGTCATTTAGCATATAATTAATTACCGAATAAATAATTGTGGTTATTGCATATTTCCAAAGTGTGAGTAATAGTATAAGTAATATATTATTAGCTAATTACTTTTCTTTTTTTAATTATGCACACCTAGAAGGAATAATTCTTTTAATATGGGTTTTATCACAAATATTACGAAATATATTCAAATATATCAACTAAAAAATCTTGGACCTAAACTAAATATCAGCTTAATGTTTTGTGGGCAAATTGTGGATCTCCAATTTTAAAAACCAACAACCAAATCAAATATCATAAATAAAGTAATAAAATTTCTTTAGTGATCTCATATTAGCATAAAATATTACATGAATTCATAAATATTGTAAAAAAATATGATTAAATGTGCAAGATATTTGAGTTTAAATATAATGATTATTAATTCAGTTATATAAAATATATAATTGCCATATATGC
>JAPMOR010091739.1:653495-673674 GCA_026543865.1 Argiope aurantia | reverse complement strand
AATGATTATTAATTCAGTTATATAAAATATATAATTGCCATATATGCATTCTATTTCTCACTGGCTGAAGCATCTTCCGTGAGTAAATAGTACTCGCAGGATTTAATTTATTTAAGAACTTTTGAAAGCATAACTATTGCTTCACCGGTCCCATTCAGGGAATCATCAGAATCATTGATCATTTCTTTAACTATAAACGAATCTAAAAGCAGGCATCACATTTGATAGTTATTGATATATCTTACAGCTTTAGAGAAGAAACATTCGCCGTTACAATACCTTTCCACCTAGGTGGATACATTTTATCGAAGATGAAATCAGTTTTAGCAAATGAGGTATTTGGTAGCAAAAATTTGTCAAAATATACAGTTTCTCCACCAGCTAGATAAGCACCCCAAAATCCAAAAGTACCATATGTCATGATAGTGTGGTTACAGTGAGCAAGAATTGCCATGTCGTGAGCAGGTGATGGACCTTCTTCGCTCACATAAACACCTAATGGTTCGACTAAATTTTCCACGCACCAAATTCGATCGTCACTGACAACAACAAACACCACATTTTTGTACTTTTTCCGGAAATATTCCACTGCTTTTTGAAAGAACTCCATGTTAACTTCGATACCTTTGTAAATGTCCAACCACCGCTTCTGGTAGTCTCCACGTCTCACGTGTATCCCTACGTATGTTGGATGTTTCAAGGAATGGATGTTTGCTTTTTGAAGAACTTTGCGAACACGCAGTTGTATTTCTAGAGTGAACTGGAATTCTCCTCTAAGCTCATTCTGGACATGGTCGAAGAAAGTGTAGGAACATGGATAGACAAATCTAAAAGAAATATAAATAATGAGAATATAGACATGTACATTGATGAAACAATTGTTTTGAATGATAATGAACATAGATTTTAGGATTATGAGTAACCACCCAAACAGATTGAGAAAAACCTGAACAACCGAACTATAAAAGATATAACTAAGCAATAAAAGATCTATTTGTTTATACATAGATGACCTGACATTATCTCTTGACTGTGAACACTTTAATTGAAAAGCTTTTTTGATGGATGAAATTTAATTCATGGCTTTCACACCAAATTTTTAGATTTTCATCAAATTTTGAGAGAATTCAGGAAAAGTATGTTTGTCTGAAAACGACTGAGTAGGACAAAAAAACAGAGCTTAAAAAGCAAGATTGAGATAACAGAAATTTGGTACATATGTTTAGTATCTAAAGTGTTCCCCTAAAGTCCTGCATTGCTCCCTTATCGTTTTCCTGGGCGGAATGGGCGAAGTACGTCGGGAGAGTATTCTCCTAGTAGGGTCATCCAAGACGTGAAGGCCATTCCATTATGTTCGGCTAAATGCAAAGTAGGCATGAGGCAAAGTCAGACTTCAGCCTTTGGTGCCTCTGGGTCCTTGACCTCTTGAAGCTACATTTTAATCCCTTTTATCGTGACTCGTCGATTAGGAGACAATGATTACACTGCGAGGCTGTGCTACATTGTTTCAAGGCGTTCGGGCTCATGGACCTGGTTTGATATTACTGTCGACCAGGTGGGATAAGTCACAACACAGTATCTAAAGTTTAGACCCTTATTCTTTTGAGCAAATACCATCCATGATAACTCAAAAACAGCGAATTAAATATAAGAAATTTGGTTTCTTATTATCCGAATACATTTGTAGGTCAATTCTGATTTCAATCTATCAGAAAATATGCATGCAAAATGCATACACGCTTTTCATCACTATATTATGCAGCGCAAAATGTACTTTTGTACGGGGTTCTGAAAGTAAAAATCTGAACATTCGAGGCTGTCATGCTCGATGTTCACCCTTTTTTAAGCTGGAAGAGAGGGATAATAATTTTATTAGGAAGAGTACGAGATAATTTGGAGAAGACCACTCCATGCTGGTTTGTCTGGCATTTAGCATGGCGCAATTTACAGATAGTGTTACTAGCAGGTCAAAAATTATACATGGACGCCCTTTTGCACTTGTGGTGAAGTTTTATAAGCCAGATAACAGCTACAGGACACGAGTAATTACTTTTGTCTTGTGGTCTTGTTACTCGGCTACGAATCCAAACGTTACTAGTTCGGTCCTCGCTTATAACCAATCGCTACATTGGTGACCCGGACGTGATTTGAACATGCAAGCTTCTGATCTGGAGTCAGAAGCTCTGATTTGCAGTCTGGAGTCACTCACTCAAATGAACTCGCAGTTCTACAGATGAATGAGACACACTAAAATCGTAAAAAATAATACGAGAAAAATCTTCTAGCTACCATGAGCACTACCAATATTTATTTTTCTTGTTTTCAGTTAGATTACAAAAAACATTGTCATTCCTAGAAAACAAAAGTTTTGCAGCTGATTTGAATTGTAAACTCTGCTCAGTTTACAGATAGTATGCTAGCCTATGAGTAATATCATATGTGTTCGGCGTTTCTGTAAAATGACATTATCTTCAGAGAGAGTACTAGTTTCTTTTATTGTTTCTTATCTTAAACTAATGAAATTTTACAACATTCAGAATCGTGAATATAGTTTGGTGCTTTCGAACTCCTTTTCATTTTAATTATCACATTCTCCTAACTACAACCTATGCTTCATTCTTTTAGAACTTTTTGTATACATTATAATTACAATTTTATGACTTACTCTCTGAAATGCACTCTTATGAAGTGTGTTTCTCAAAAAAGTGATGTAAATATTAGAATATAATTATAAGATCAAGCTGCATTATATACATTTGATTTTACCACACAAAAACTAGCTCTCAGAATATTCCAATAATAGTGAACTTATGATCGAATTACTTCTACTATTTATTTTTTATTTTCAACTACTGCATCATAAAAAATATTATTATATAAACTAGAGAAAATGATCACCCTAAAATTTTTTCGCAAACTCTCTAATAAATGTGTTATCCCATAGTATGCCTGGTATATAATAGTTACGAAATAATAGCCTTTGGCTTGAATTTAAAATTTTTACTGAAGCTATCGTGTAAACCTTGGTGAATTTTTTTGGCGATTATTCCTTGGCATGCAGTTTAAAATATCCGAATATCTAATGTGTGTTTTAGGCACGTTCTTTAAGATTGTTTGAAACAAAAATATGACAGAAAACTAAAATCGTGAGAAAAAAATTCCATTACCTAATTTGATATTTTTAAGTCATTGCGTTTTTGAGTTATTTCGTTTGCGTTTTTGAGTTCGCATTTACATGTTTCTGAAAGAAAATACCGACACATAGTCAACTCTTGTTTGATTTGACTAGGACTTTGATAGGTATGTAAGCAATATATGTTCCATTTATATACCGCATTTTATGTATCTAGCTTTCTTCGTTTTGTAGTTATTGAGTTAACTCGTATTCGAATAAAGGCGCAGACACACTTTCTATGAAAGTGGTGTAAAGGTTTTTTACTAAATTTTATCCGTCTAGTTCAAAGAATTTTGGTTTTTACAGACAAATATAATACTTAAAAAATTTCGATTTCGTGGTGGTCAGAAATGTAGAGATTTGTCAAAATTTGGAGCTTGAATTTTTTGACGGTTACAAAACTTGCTCTATACTTCGTGTACCAAAAAGTAGTAATAATGATTTTTACATTAAAAAACAACAACTAGATACGTATGGTTATTCTAAAACTCACCCGCCAATGTAGTTTGTATTGGGTGGAATGGTTAAATCTGATGGTTTTAAATAAGACAGAACGCTCCATGAATTCCACTGTATATACAGGGGAGGGGCTTGTTGGATGCTGAGCTGCTTGAACATTGGTCGCAGATATTTCAGGTTGCAGTTCTGGGCTACGAAGGGCCTGCCCTTATTAAGAGCGCTGAGACCATAGAGAGTGGCGTAAGTGCACATTTGGTTTCCCAGCCGCCCTCCATTGCATTGGATAGACACAGGAAGAGGCTTGGGATCTGAAATGGAAAAAGGAATCTAAGTAACTTGATATAGCAACAATTAAAACAGTTAAAGTAAGAACCATTTTTGACTAAAATAAACACGGCATTCGTAAAATTCAGTTTGCAATACTTGCCCTTTTGCAATACTTAAGGTAATACATTACTGTACCAAATAACTGGATGTGAGTGTTAATAATTGTTTTGAGGTTGCTGTTATTTTTCCATTCTCTGCTTTAATAAATATTCGTCATGCTAGCGAAGAATCAATAATCAAGCTACTGGCCAATAATTCTTTCTGAAGATCTTGCGAAGCTGCATTTTACTATTACATACAAGAAATTTGTCTGTCCGTAGAATTGTCTTACGTTTGGGTCCACATTTACTCTTCTATTTTAAAGAAAATGTTCCAAAACTAATCTCCTGATAAAATTCTTCCCGAATATTAGATTAGACTCCAATTGGAGCAGCAATATTCTTTACCGTCTCAGAGGCATTATGACTTAGGGTAACAGTTCTAGTCCTTTTCCTAGAAGTGTTATTCTTTTTTTACCTTATGCATAAAAGCCTGACGTTTCACGTAATAGACCGCAAATGCATAATTGTTAAAGCACAATTAATGAGAAAATGCTTTACATGTCATGATCACGTGGTCAAACCAGTTAAAGTTCAAACCTTCCATTGTTACAAAATCAGATAAAACTGGTTTCAGTCAAAAGTTTTATGAAATTTATGAAGATTTCCCAAGTATTACTATTATTACATGCAATTCCATATTACCAGTGATGCTTTTTTGTCTCTTATTAAAGAAGTTCCTGCACTAAGTCCGTAAAGTCAACTGGTTCCCTTGTAGTGGGTGTAAAGTGACACAGTCAACAGACCCCGTTGATAATAACGTCGTTCAGTAATACGAAGATATAGAATAGACGTACGTAAGCAATAAATAACAGTATTTCCAACAAACAGCCAAAAGAAAGTAGCACAATAATAATACACAGCTCAAAGCACTCAGGAAAAGAAATTGCTCAACTAATAACTTCAGATGAATTCATATGACTAACTCCGGATCGGTCTCACGGCCTTTTAGCTCACAAGACAGAGCAGAGAAAGATCTCGAAAGATCACCTTAAATCGCGTCCTAATGATCATATCGCCAAAGTTCTTGAAGATTCTAGTACCATCCATTTTGCTGCCAAATTCGGCGCCGGAAGTCATTGATCCTATAAATGATCAGCATGCAGTAGAGCTGCCGGTGAAACTTTTTTCTTACGAAGGAACCAACTATGCTGGAAAGGAACATTACAGATTCGTAACGTACTTTATGCTACCATTTTTTTAATTACATATATTTGGGTTTACTATCCATTTATTAAAAGTAAATACGCGCAACAGAAAAACGTCCAGTTACAGAGAAAATTACAAAATGGAGAACTCACAAGAAAAGGAAGGCTGTAAGTAATGAAAGACAGGAATATTATCAAACGTATTAGATGTTTAATATGTATATATAATTAATCTAAAAACATTTAATAAAAAAAATGCTAAAAAGTTGGAAAATTTGGAAAATAAAAATATTAAAAATATACATCGATTTAAAAGTCAAATGTATTTAATTTCAAAAATATGAAAAACGCAATACAAAAACGGAATATAATCAACGCTAAAAATAATAAAATTTCAACATCCCTATAAAATCAATTACAAAAACATTAAAAACACATTAAAGTTTTAAAAATTGAATGCTTTTTAACCCTAGAAACTTTAAAATACATTAAAATTCAAATGCTGTAGAAATATGATTTCTAAAGCACCAAACATAATATTAAAAAATGTCAAGTTCTTAAAAAAACTCGTTGAAAATTTTATATAAAAAATTTGTTTACATAATTATATTTAAAAAACACATTCACAAATAAGTTTTCGACTCTGATTGATATGGTTGGAAATGATTCTATTAATAGCCCAAATAGGAGCTACAAATAAAAATAGTATTCGCTATAATATTTCTATTTTCTCTGTTTTTTGGGGCGCATTGAAAAACGTTTTAATTTTAATTTGAGGATATTTTAAAAAGCTGGAATACTTTTTATAAATTGCATAGGGCGAAGAACAGAAGTTGTTCGAAACATTTTATAAATAGACCAATGTTCCGATAGTTACCAAATTTGTCATGCCACTGTGTTGCATAACGAATTTCCATTAAAAAGATTTTTTTCCAACACTTGAACTAGATTTTAATTAATCAAAACTAAATGGAAATGTTAAAATGTTTCCTTACTAACTGGCACGAAACATTTTATTGAACAAAAAGCATTTTTCACCATATAATAATTCGGAAGATTAGCTGGTTCCCCGGTGTTCTCGTGGGAAGGCCTTGGTTTCGAAGCCAGAGGACTGTAGATTCGAAATCCGATTTGGCTAAAGATTTCTCGGGTTTGTGAGCATGTTGCATGCTGAACTTGATGTCGCGATATAAATGTCTTCCCGTTCCTGCAATGCAGAAGTTTGGAGAGAAATGGGCCGTCTTGGACCACGCAGATCTAGGTCCTTGTTATCTTATTACGGTTCAAAATTAAGAAATTCACCTCTAAATAACCCTCTTGTTGCTTTCAAACGGAATGGAAATATAACTAAACAAATCAAATAATAATATTTGCTTTCAGTGGTACGAAGTCAATTTCAGGGTAATTTTAATGATCATTAGGTTTATTTTTTTTTCTCGTATATGTGGTACATAGAAAGTTCTGTAATCATTAAAAAATTCAAACTCGAGATTTTATGTATAACCAAGTTTTAGACCTCCCTGTGTTCGAAAAACACGCTTTTGGAAAATGTCTGTCTGTCTATCTGTGTCAAAATAAATAAAAAAACTCTTTGAGTTAGAAGGATGAAATTGGTGTACGGTCTTAAACCCCATATTTGAAGAATTCTATTATTTTGAAATTTTGAGTAAAATCCGTTCATATGAAGTCTATCCCACCGGCTATTCGAATATAAGTTTAACACCATTACTACAAAATGAAAACAGCTAGATAAATAAGATTTAGTACACAAATTTAAAATCTATAACATAGACAAGTATCAGAGTCGAATGAAATCCGGCAAGAGGTTAACCGTTTGTTGGTCTGAAATTTCAAAAATTAAATGCAAGGGGGTTCCTGGACGAACAACTTTATTAGAGAGTATGCGAGAAAATGATAGGAAGACCACTGTCTCTGTTTTAATTATCATAATAAAATTCAAATTAATTTTATTAGTTCATCAAATCATTCATTCAGGTGTTTTTTCTATTGCTAACATGATAAAAAAAGGTTTTTAATGGATTTTAATTTGAAAGCAGAATTTTTATTTTTAATGTAGTTACACAACAACGTTTTCAGGTTGATATTGTTTCCATATATTGTATTTTTCACATTAAATGTAAAGGCTGGTGCAATTCAGCCTGTGAAGACGAACCAAACGAATCAATTCTAAGACATTATCGTGGTATGCTGATTCAAACAAGAGGATCGAATCTTCTTTAATTTTTATTTTATCAACAAAGTGTTCTGTTAAATTCTAAAACGTATTATCAACTAAAACAAAGGGTAGACTGTCTCAAGATTATATAATATTTTTATTATTCAGTTCTAAGTGTTAAACAATAATGTTATGGATGTGGAAACAATTATGAATTATATAATCACAGATAATTTCATTTTTTAAATACTTTCTTATTTTCGCAACTGAAATTGGAAAAAGTTTCTGTTAGCTTCTTTTTTGATATTTATTAAGAAGAAGATTTATGTTCATATCAAACACTTGAAATTCCCAGATAAATTATTTAAAAAGTCATTGACTTCCTTGCATTTGTAGTATTAATGACATAAACAATATACTGCTAAATATTAAACAATATGTTTGGCAATATTTTTAAAGATTATTTTAAACTGTAGTATAATTTTATATTAGAGAAATATAAAATTATGTTACAATATTAAAAATACAGATTAAATAATGTGTACATGGTTGATAGAACTATAATTTACACTATAAATTCTATAATTATACATGATACATAGGAGAGTCGCAAAATTAAAAAGGATTTTTTTTGAACATTTATACAGAATATGTAAATATAGTTTTAAAAATATATAAAGCAAGTGCAAAATTTATTTTTGATTGAAAGTAAAATTTATTTTCCATTATAATCCTATGTCACATTATTGACACCCAATTGACGTATTTTTTGGATTGTTTCTTTCCGTATGTTTAACACAATTCTAGGCTATTATTTATAATCTTACATTGCGCAAGTAAAACCATTAGATTTCGCAACCGCTGATATCGGAAGTGTAGAATATTTTTTTAAATTTAAAAATTTATGATGTCTAGGATATTGAGAGCTCTATCATGATTTTTTAAAATTAATTTCCTTGTGTTGAAATGGGAAAAGCAGTCGCCAGATTCCTATCAGAAGCTAGTAGATGCCAAACTCTCTTCTAATTTTAATTAATCAGAATTTCATAAAACATTTCCAAGTTGCACATCCCTACTTTCAAAAGTTTATTTCGGCCAAATCTTGTAATTTTTACAGAAATTGGCCGACGCACACTTTCCTTTTTTATTGTCCAATATTTAATCTCTCCTTAACACCTGAAAGATAAGAACATGAATAAATACAGAGTTTTACAAAACCAGTTTTTTATCCTTTCTCAGCATGAAAATAAACAGAAATTTTTCAAGCAAAACGTTACCATTAATGAGTAGCTGAAAGATCGTTAATTCTTTCTCCAAAAGACCCACTCCCACTCTCTGTAAAACCATGTCATGGAAAGGGCAACAGAGGAGGTAGAGGGGGTCTGTTTTTGTATGTGGTCTATGTTTATTTTTGCAGCTGCCGCATAAATTGAAATCATATATATTCCATGTTGTTTTTGAACCCAGTTGCAATCAATACAAAAGGTAATCGCTGGGCGTGGCAGTTTCGGGTTCGGAAAATGACTGTTATTAGTTTTTAGACATCACTCTAGAAAGCATTCTGTTTTTCGAAAGTGCTTCCATTCCACAATACAGACAAATGTGTATTTCTAATGGGTATTTGGCCCTTATTTCTAATGGAAGCTCTATTTTCATATGTAATGATTAGGGGGTTTTGCAGAAACCATTTCAAAATACAGGATTACTACAGTGTTGAATAACAGCTCTACAATTTCCCATGTGGTAGACTCTTTAGTCAACGAAGTTCCATTTAACAACATTTTGTGAGGAAATTTGACTTTAAATGCCATCTACATGTTATTTATTCTACATATTGTGAAAAAATATTTCTTTATAACGAATTTTTCCTGATTTTTTTTAATGCGTAACGGCTTATTATTTATCAGTTCTTGCAAAATCAACTAAATCGCCTGCTGAGGACAATAATAACATCAGAAAGGTATAGAAATTGTTGATGATGATATAGAGCTGTATAATGAAGACATTTGATTAAGATATAAAGTAGTTCTTGAAAATGGCTTTAAGCTGCTTAATGTAGACAAAGAAATAGAAGAGGTGTTCAAAATGATATAAAGTTGCCCAGTGAAGACATTTGATTAAGATAGAATTGAGGAAAATGGCTTAAAGTTGTCCAATGAAGATATTTAATAAAAATGCAGAAGGATTGTTGAAATTGGTATAAATTTGTCCAATTAAGACATTTGACTAAGATAGAATTGTTAAAATGACGGAAAGTTTTCCAATGATGATATTTGATAAAGATATAGAGAAGTCGTTAAAAATGACATAAAAGTTGTGATGAAGACTTTTGATTAGGATATAGAGAAGTTGCTGAAAATTGTATGCCATCAAAAACATAACTTCTAAAAAAAACCAAGTCTCGCAACTCATTTCTTCTATCGTAAAAAGTTGTGATATCCATGTAATACCAAATCGGTCAATTTATTCAGTCCCTACTTAAGGGTCCTTTTGTCTTAAGTTATTACGTAATTACCTAACCTAACAACATCTTATAGTGACCATATCAATATTAAAAATCTTTTATGGTGTAAATAAAAAGATTGACTTGACCATCGCATGAAAACACAATGTACCTTTACATTCAATTAGATTACATTAACATATTATATTAAATTAGATTGTTTAGTGTGATTGCCAAGTCAATCTATTTATTTAAATCATAAAAGATTTTTAATATTGATATGATCACTATAAGATGTTGTTAGGTTAGGTAATTACGTAATAACTTAAGACAAAAGGACCCTTAAGTAGGGACTGAATAAATTGACCGATTTGGTATTACATGGATCTCACAGCTTTTTATGATAGAAGAACTGAGTTGCGAGACTTGGTTTATTTTACAAATTATGTTTTTGATAGCATCTCATTTCTTTTTGTAGATAGTCATTTTCTTATTTTTATATGTAGACTTCCTCTTTTTCTTTTCCGGTACTACTTCTTGAGCTTCAGCTACAGTTTTTCTCAAAGCCCACTCCCTGTCTCTATGGGCTTTTCTCGTAAGCTTTGATGTTACAATTTTTGACAAGTCTGGACGGTAAATGCTTCTTAGTCTGTTGTATTCACAAATTGAGGATTCCTGCGGTTTAATACTTCCAAAGTCGACATTTATTCGATGTAAGCCGTCCAGACTTGTAACTCTCGAAAGTGTCACGTAAGCTTCACCGGATGTGAATACTGCAGAACCGAAAATCCATCAGTGCATTATTTAGACTTAGGCCCTGACTTTTGTGCATTATTACAGCATAGGTTATAGATATGGGAAACTGTTCGCGATGAACATAAGCTCTATTAATAATTTCAAATTTATTGACCGGCCTAAGCTCGTAAACATGTTCTTTATTAAATACAATGTATATTTTCTTAATTATTTTTGTATTTTCAGGATAAACCTTTACTCTTTACACGATACCGATAGAACCATTAACAAAATAAAGACTCACGTCAATATTTCGCCTCAACATGACTTTTGCCACTATTTTTATAATTATGTTCTCTTCCAGGCCTGAAGTCATAGAAGCATCGTCTACATATTTTTTAGGCATTCACGAGCTCTTTTTGTTAGGTATCTGGGGTAATCTATGCTATCTACAGCTGTAAGTTTAATTTCGGGATGTGGAAGAGATTTAAGCACTGCAGTTTTTAATTGTTGACACATGTTTTTTGTAGGTAAAAAGCAAACGGTATCATCAGGAAGTTTCGAGAGGTTTTCAATTATTTCCATTAATCTGTTTTCATTTGAATTGAATTTGAGAGTTATTAATCTAGTCGAGAGTAAGTCGCGGTCTTATTGTGTAGTCACACCTAATCTTATTCTATTTAGCATTTCAACAAAATCAGAATCATTGAGCTGTCGCATATTAATAGTAAGTTCATTGTAAATGAACAGTTCAATCCACAGATTCGGTATACTGAGGGAATCTAACAGCTTGTTAGTTTCAGGAGCTGATAGTTTTTCAAAAGGTGATTTTTCTCTTACCGGCGGAAGCTGTAAGAGATCTCCGAAAACTACAAAATCTTTTTTTCCCTAACCACCCATTCTGATCGTCGCTTATGTCGAATATTTCAGATAAACGTAAATGAATATATGTTAAAGTAACATTGGATATCATCGGCACTTCGTCTATGATAAACAACACTACTTCTTTCAAATCTGATCTCAGAACTTGGAGCACTTCATCAGAAAGTGACTTCTACTTCGGTGTTTGCTTGTGTTCTACAGGCAGTTGCAATAATCTATGTATAGTCAATCCATTCACATTAAATGCAGCTATTCCTGTTGGAGCACAAACTGCCACTGTTTTGTTTAAATACGTCTTAACCCAAACTTTTAGAGTTTTTATTAAAAAGCTCTATCCAATACCACCAGTTCCACTCACAAAACAGCGTAAAACGTCAGCGTTATTATCAGTTGTGTCCATTTTATTTGTGATCATATCGAAGACTCTTTTTTGATCCGCATTAAGTTTTGCGATCATACTTTGAAGATCAGTTTGCTCTTCTTCTACCAGATTGATTCTCTGAAAGTCACCCATTGCGTTTGCAGCTTCCACAACTTCAAATTGAATTATTTCAAATTAGATATTGTTACAAACCTGTAATTTTGCTTCCCACGCGAATATTGTCATCATAAGAAAGACCGTTTTAGAATAATCTGTATTGGATGCTGTCGGATGCCGAGCCAGTGACCCCAGAGCATGGTGACAAACTTGGCGACCATTTGGCGTCTTGGCGAAGAATTTGCCGAAAAAATGGATAATGCTCGAAACTTCGAGAATTTTTTCGAGCCGTCCATTATTACACGCATATTTTAGTTTTTTTTTCTTGATTTATTTACTAAACACTAATTGTATTCTAAATTTGAAGCTTCTATGTCTGCTAGAAGTGCCTTAGAGTTTTGATGATCGGTAAGTCAGTCAGTCAATGACAAAATTCACAAACTTTGACTAGTTATAATTCTTAAACTACTGGTTCAAATTTAATGAAATTTGAAATATACCGTGTTTATATAATGCCTGCTGATAAAGTTGTTCAATGAAAATATTTAATAAAAATATGGAAGAGTTGTTGAAAATAGTATTGAAGGTAAGTTTTTGAAATTGTCTTATGAAGACATTTGATTAAGATATTGTTGAAATTGGCATAAGATTTTTCAATGAAAAGGTTTCATAAAGATGTAGAGCAATTGTTGAAAATGACATAAAGATGTTCGAAGGAGACATTAGTTTAAGATATAGAGGAGTTGCTGAGAAAGGTATAGAGTTGTCAAATGGATATATTTGCTAATGAAACAGTGGAATAACTGAAAATGTTAAAAAGCAATTTGGTGAAGACAGCTATATACCATGTGAAATTTTAAATGGATTACTTCATATCATAGGGAACATTACACAATGTAAAATATTGCAAAATGTAACGAGGAAATTATAGTGAGTTATGAAAATGACAATGAAAATGTTTATTAAAAAATATCCACAACAATAAATGCTAATAGCATTTAATATAATATAAATGATATGACAGTTTGATAATAGTACGGATTCCACGACTACTACTAAGTCCGTAAAATCGCAAGTTCACTTGTAATGGGTATATGGTGTAGAAACAACCAGCAGGTCTCAGTAGAAAACAAGAACGACGTTTATTAAACACGAAGTCACTGATATGCAGACAAATTCACAGCCGGAAACGCACACAAGTAACACATAGCAGTAAGTAATAGCACAACACAGCATAACAATGATAAGCTGGTCGAAGCCCTCAGGGAGAGAGAGCTCGTTCGAAAATTAAACAGAGTTGGGACTCAAAACACTGCCTTCAGCTTGAGACTGCCGATCTTTTATAGTTCCAGTAACACTAACTTCAGCTTTTATAGTTTCTCAACCAATCAGGAATATCTCAGCTCCTATTGGATGGATCCTTAAAATTCTCGAAGTTTCCAGAATTAGCTATTTTGTCGCCAAAATCTCCAAAATCGTCACCATGTCGCCAAATGATCGCCAAGCTCTGGGATTACTGGCTCGGCACCCCAGTAGCATCCAATACAGATGATTATAAATCGGTCTTTCCGGTGATAGAACTAACCGCGCTGGGAAGCATCTATACAGGCTTGTAACGATAATAATGTTACAATTGATTTGCTTTGATTGGAACAATAATTCATCTTTAAATAGACACTCCACAGAAATTCAGAGTTAGAAATAGGTATAAATTTACGAATATTATCAAATAATTTTCTTTATTTATTATTAATGATTTTTGGTATTATAATCTTAATATCTAATATTAATTTTACTCAATGTTAAATAGCAACGCAGATATGGTATCAAAATTTAATTCATTTGATCTGCTCACTGATAATTAAGTATTGCAAAGTTGGATAGAGTAAATTATCATACAGAATACACAAAGGAAAAAAAATATTAATCCTTTATCATATCAGGAAGTTTATGTAAAATCGAAAATGAAATTCTATCACTACATGCATGAAATAAGTCAAGGTAAATAAAAGTATTTAAAAAATAAAAATCAGCAAAAACTGTATATTTTATTTTCTTTTAAACTTTATTATCAATATCCATCATATGCATATTTGATTAAAAGTATTTGCGTAATTTATTTTTTATTTTAAATCGCATATTTGTTGATTTTGATAAATAAAATCTAGTATATGTTCAAAAGAGTTACAAGTCACGTTTATTAGCAAATATTCTAAGATGCAATGAATTTCTTTCACATCTTTCATACCGTGAATCTGAAATTCGCATATCATGATGAGGTATTTAAAATTGTTGATTTAGTCATTTTATTTAAATTATTACCTCTAAATAATGTTGATAGAGAAAATCATAATGCAAAAGTGTGGACAGTTATACTGATGTTTTACAGGTCAGACGGAGAGTACTTATGACAAATTTAGGTAGAGACAAATTTGGCATAAATATATTGGGTTGTTCAAAAAGTAATTTTTTTTTTTTTTTTTTTTTTGTGGAAATGAAAGACAATGTTCGTATAATAAACAAATACTTTATTAAATTAAATATTGGCCGTTCTGGTCCAACACCTTTTGCCATCTTTCTGGTAGTAGCATAATTCCACTCTCATAAAATGTTTGGTCTTTGCTGCCAAAAAACTGAGCGAGGTGGTTTTTGACCTCCTCATTTGAGGTGAAGGTTTTACCGTCTAAAAAATATAGCGAACCAGTTCTGGCACTGGCGTACTGACAACACACCTTCTCCATAAACATCGGTCAATTTCTTTCTGGCTTGAACAGCATTTTTACCCCTTCTGTAGTAAAACAGTAAGATATGTTGAAAATGCTGCTTATCGCTCTCCATATTTAAAAGGGCACCAACCAAAAACTACTGTGTAGAATTAATTGGAATTTTTCACACACAAGCCTTGCTATATGAGCTCTCAAAGCATATAAAAATTATACGGCTTAAATGTGAAGTTAGGTGCAAAAAAATACAATTAAATCCTCTGTCGGGAAAAAACGAAATTACTTTCCGAACAACCCAATACATTGGAAGGTGGGAATGTGCACCTTGAAAAAGTATTTGGAAATTTTAATTAGAATGTAATTAATTAATAATCACGCGAGATTTTAGCGTTGCCAAGCAGTTACTTCTGAAAGTAATATTGACAAAAAGTAATTTGTCCACCATTTTAAAAATTTTAAAAATACCTTTTTAAGGGTATAAATTTAGTAGGCATGCAATTTTTTTTTTCTGGATTTTGACATTTTTTTTTTGAATAATTGCGTAATTTTCTATCTACATTGCTGTTGCAATAAAATTCAAACCGTTTTCATTCTTTCATCAAATATTAATAACGTGATTTTTATTCAGTGCTGAAATCATCTGTTCATTATCTGTTCAAGTTACACATGGAATAAGAAAGTATAGTTACAATACAGCGAAAGATAGCGTGCAATTAAAAGATAATAATGTGTTTTTAATAACAAAGTGATATCAAGGAACTTGACTATATTACTAAGGTTCATACATATAATAAGCAAACGAAGAGCAAGGCTGTTAAAATAACACAGCTATAATATTTCATACTCAAATATGCCTTGTTGAAAGAACTCGTGAATTTAAAATTGTACAAAAGGATTTAATTAAATTTAAATGCAACTAATATCTTCTGGGAACGAGCTAGTTGCCACAGACGGAGAGTTTAAAAGTAATTCAATAAGTTTGATGCTACAAAATCATTTGCCTAATGCTGTAATGATTTTTTATTCATTTAATCAAAATTCTAAAAATATAGCTCAAATGTGCAAATTAAAATCAAAACAACCGCTTAGAGGTATCCATAGCCATCCTTAAAAGCATATTTTTGCAAAATTTAGTATTCTATGTCAAATGGTCAGATTGTAGAACACATACAAACACTTACATTCATTTAGGTAGATTCCTTATAGGAATACTATATAATGCAATGGTTCTCACGACAAGATTTTGGGGAAAATTTCTGAAAATTTTTAATAACACATATTATGTGCAATTCTTTGACCATGTTATCCTGTTCATATGGGAATTAAAGTAATTTTTTGTTAGATTTTAACCATAATGAGAACATGTTGTTTGAAGAGTGAAAACCCTAAATGAATTTGTAGATGAGCCGTCTAGTTCAAAGGAAGTAGAAATGGTGGAGGTTGAAATTTGAATTCCTCCATAAGTTATTTATGATTAAGAACATATGAATAACAGAAGACAGAACAGATCAAACTAACGTCTCATTAAGACGAATATCTTTTGCATTAAAGATGTTCTATCCCTGCAATTTCTTAGAAATTAGAAGCTGAAAAATTATTTTCAATTCATCTTTATTGCCACTTTTAAGTAAATAAAAAATACTTTCATGCTAAATATATTTTCCTTAATTTGAAGCACCAAATTTACTGAAATGACAGGTACCAAGAAGCTGTAGTCGACATTTTAACTATCCTTTCCCATACTTCATGGCTTAAAAATAGAAGATAAGATGTGATAACAGCATGTCTAATTACCCGGATGATCATCAGCCCAGCACTATTGAATAAATTTGGATTTTATAACAATCCCAAGAAAACCAAGAAAATGAAATTGAGCATATTCTCTTCCACTGTTTGAAGTATTCAACTCAAAGAACATACCTTTGAAACAAGCTCAATTTCAATTACCAGAAATTTCATCTTTTAAAATTCTTATCCAAAAGAAAACTGTTCTTCATAAGTTATTTCTTTAAATTTTTCTTCGTTCATTGCAGTTTTTTGATACTTATTAACTCTGATGCTCTGGCATTGGGGAATAACAGCTTTTGCTGCTAAAAATCCCACATTTTCCATTTCAATAATAATAATAATAATCCTTAATCCTTTGAAAACGTATTATTTTTTAAATTGCTTTTTAGATGCGATGTTTGCAAATAAGTTCTCATATTTTTTAAAGTGAACTGATACTATTATAATAATAATATGATGTAATAAAAATCTGTAATCGTATTTGTAAACACACTAAACTGCGTAAAACGAGGAATACAATAAGAAATGGACTGATTGCCACCCTGTGGAAATCGCGGAATACGCAGCTGGCTGATTAATTCGAAATTAAATGAATGCGGTCTAAATTTTAATAGCTTGAAGAAAATTACAATAATAAAAATAAAGGAACAATTATATTTACTGGCAACAATATGTAAGAATCGCCCGCTTTAGGAAATTTCAGAAACTGCGCGTGCTTTAGTTCTTTTGAATGTATTTTATTACAATCATGTATTTATTTATTTCATTGTGACAGTATAGATCATGTTAATATTTATTTGGAATGAATGCTGAATTTTGTAAACTGTATACTAAATTATGTTATGTACTGAATTACCTATGATCATTTCAATGCGTAATATTTCATTTTTTTGTTTAAAAATTGAAAAGCATCAGGAAATATTAACTTTTATTATAAAAATTCTATCTTCGTCTTTAAACTTGTTTGGATGATTTATTTTATTATCAGTAGATATAAATATTACTTCGCTGTTTGTCTATTTCATGCCATCAAATGCGTGGGGTTTATTACTAATAAAAATTATTTTCTATAAATTTTCCTTATAATCTAGTTTTTAATACTAATAAAAATGAATATTTTCTGTCAGTCTATTAGTGATTTGAAAAGAAAGAGTATATAATGTATATAATGCTTTTTGACTCTTTTTTTTTACAAATTTTAACTACTGAAGAATTGAATCAGACTATGGTCTTTTGTACTTTTTTTTTGTCAGTAATTCCCAAAGTTGTTTCTAAAAAGCAAACCATTTTAAAGTGGAGATTTTTATCTTTTCAATGCAGTTCATTTAAATTTTCAAGAGTATTTTATCGAAATAAAACAACAAATAATTTAAAGAATCGTAATCGCTGTTCATAATTCCGCAATAAGGTGACAATATTTCTAGCAATAAAGTCATGAAGTATTGCTCCTTTTCTGAAGTGGAGGGATAGGTTTTCTTGCTGTCTTGGCTTCCTTTCTATTCTTGAAACAATATTTTGGTTTCATTCGATTAGGAAAAAAACTCATCTAAAACACAAATTCTTTTTGCGGATACTACCAATATCAATCTCATGACAAATATTAATCGCTAAAAAACTCTACAAGGATGACACTGTGGCGGTTTGGGATGAGCGGGGATAGAACCTGGATCGTTGTGGTTCGCAGCCCAGTAACATGACCACGATACAAAAGCAATCGCTCGTGCAGTATAGCTGTAAACTAGCTTATAAGCTTTCACTATAGACTCTCCCTCCAGTGAGCCGCAGGTGAGACGAACGATATGGCTTTTGAGTGGTGATATATTATAGCTGTTGATTCTAATGCGCCTGTACCGATATGAGAAGCGCCAAGCGTTATGGCGAGCGTGTGTGGGTGAGTGGTTTGCTGATGCTGTTGCTGCGTCAGGTGAGTCGAACAATTTTGGTTTGTTGTGGGTAGATGGCGTCACAACAGCTGTACGAAGTTTGAAGGATCACGTCTGGATCACCAATATGGCGAATTGATATGAGCGAGGATAGAACCTGGGACCTTATGGTTCGCAGCCCAGTAACATGACCACGATACAAAAGCAATTACTCATGCAGCATAGCTGTTAACTGGCTTATAAGCTTTCATTACAACACTATATATTCTGTAAAAATGATAAATTCACTCCAAAGATTAAGATTTCATAACTATTGTTCCCCAATGCGACGCAAGTCGTTCTCTGTTTTACCCAAGGTTCACAATTTTTTGCCGAGGGTGGGGAATACCATCTTTATTAAAGAGGATCTGGGAGGGGTAGAACCACTCCTTCTGGTTACCGTTAATAATACTCAAGGTTACTTGGAAGACAAATTATGTCTGCTATTCTCCTCTCTGTTTCCCTCTCTTCAGTTCTTGTCATTTAGTAGAAATATTTTAGATGATGATGTTGGCCAATAATTAATTAAATTCTTAGAAATATTTTAATTATCCTGATCTGTGATGAAGGTTGCAAGGCACTTTCGTTTCCTCTTTGAGATATTTGCTTAAACTAACGGGGTCTCGCTAAAACTTTTTTTGCATACTTTTTAATAAAAATGTTATCCCTTTTTCTCACCCTTACAAAATTGGGTGAAGCCGCGAATGTCTCGCATGGCATTGACGAACAATAGTTCATATTGTTCTTTGGGGATGTATCTAGTCCTTTTACTGAATCTATAATGTGATCTTCAGCAATTAATCTTTCCCAAGCGGCTGATAAGCATGTAGTCGAAAACTGAGTTTGTATACTGGATGCCTTTTTTTTCGACCAATTGAAACCAAAATTTAATATGAAGCTGCAACTGTAGTCAGATGGCCACATACAAAATTTAATTTATTTAAATCATTACGTTTTTCTGTTATTGCTTTTATATCCATGTGAAAGTACCGAACCAACAGGTTTTCATTTGACAGATTTTGTTCAAAATTTGAAAAGAATTTGCATTTTAGGCGATAAACCTGTGTACCTAATTTTATTTATCTATTTTTAACGGTTTTTATTTATCGTGTTCAATTGGGTAACGAGACAGATAAACTTTTCAAAATTGATTTCTTTCAAACTTTAATAACAATTAACAAATGCTGTATAGTCTACATATCAAATTACATTCTTCCAACTTAAAGCATGTTTGAAATATCGTATCTATGTATTATTTAGAGATACTTTATGTGTTTTTAACTCGAGAGGGTCTGAACTGTGGAGATTCGTAAAAATATCTTTGGATTTTTTTTTCTACGGTTACAGTGTTATCCCTTTGTATACTGAGCTTAATAGAGACTAATATAATAGGCAAAGAGGAAGCTCCCTGTTCATTAAAGGGAAAAAGTCCCTCAATTTTATTATTTTAAAAGTCCCTCAATTTTATTATTTTTTTTTATTATTTAGGCTAAGTTTAATATTCACTTTTTGGCAATTTGCAGGTTTCATTTTCCGAAATTTTAATTTTTAATGCAGACAGTTTTAGAATTTGTAAACATTTTAAACTTAAAATATTTTAACACATTTTAAAATGCAAAAAAAATAATAATAATATTTTCTTTAATAATATTTTCTTAATAATTTTTCAAATGCTTCATACCTCCTTAAATGCATTTTGTTGCCAATTGTCAACATCCAGTTCCAATTAATTTTATTCAAAAACCTGATTGTGTCCGTTTCCGAAAGCTCGTTGATAACCATATGCAATAAATCATGTGTGAAAGAAAAAATTTGACATTACTTT
>JAPMOR010091739.1:618720-641385 GCA_026543865.1 Argiope aurantia | reverse complement strand
AGAGAGAGAGAGAGAGAGAAAGAGAAATAGACAGGTAGATAGATAGATAAGATTTTTTTTAATTCAATTATGTTCAATCTTTCTAGTTGGTAAGAAACGTTTTGGAGCTCAAATCGTTTTGAGATGTAGAAAAAAAAACATTGCTTTTCTAAAAGGAATTTTCGGAAGAAAAAGACATTCTGACCTCGAGATAAAATTTTGGAGCCTGAATAATTTTGAGATGAAAAAAAAAAACAAAAAAAAAAAAACATCGTTTCTCTAAATATCGACGCGTGCGTAATCTGACAATCACGTGATTGTTTCAAACCGGTTTAAACTGATTAATGACAAATTAATTAAGACAAATAATGACTTAAAAAATAATAATGTTCTCATATGATAAATGGAAATTTGCTATCGGAGGTTTCAATTTTTTTATACATTTTCTTCTATTCCTTTTCTTTTTGATTCTCTTCAAAAATTGGCTTACGAAAATATCATTTTCTGAAACAAAATGCAAAACAGCAATTTTATTGCTTTAATTTGTTGGATTGATTATCCAGAACAAACCATTGTATTTGGTCCCGAATATCGATCTTGATAAAGAGGAAAGTGAAAAGAAAATCCAATTTGCTTGTTTTAAAAAAAACTAAACTATTATTTTGAGAGAAAACCTTAATTGAAAATTTATAAGAACCAAAAAAATTATAAAATGGACCACTGAACATTATGATAAGTCAATTATATCAAGTGTACATTTTAAAATCATAAATTTGAAAAAAAAATCATCTGAGAGAATATTTATATATTTGAAACATTAGTATGCGTGACACAGAAATTGTTCTTATTATATTTTGTCCAACAACAAAAATCAAATGTAAACTAACAGCCATACGAAAGATTGAGACTGTTTTATTTAACATTTTTACAGCTGCACATAATTCAACGCTAATTAACGCAGCTGCAAAATATTTTTAATAATTCTCAGTCAAGAGTTAATGCTCCAGACGCAACCAAAGATTCAGAAAAAAGAAGATTTTAAAAAATCAAGATGATAAAAACAAGAGAGGCGTTTAAGCAACGACGAAAAAACTCTTAACAGGGCAATTGCCATGACTTACCTATGAGAATTGATGCTCATATCTTCCAAAACTATTCCCTCACGAAAATGACTTCTGTAGCAGTTGTATTACTCTTATCTTCTCTTTTAGGTACTAGATGGCGATGCCTGATTAGGCCATCCCATATGTCATCCCATAGTGCTTTGCGATTGTAATTAGAATGAGATGTGATGCTGAACTGTGAAGTCGCGGGCGTGAATGTCTTGTCTTTGTGTTAGTGTATCTTTAAGTGTGTGAATGTGATTATTAAAGAAATGTTTCCAACAACATTCGTCCTGTTTCTTCCTGCACAGATCATAATAATCTACATACCACCACATTGGCGCCCAACGTAAAAGAATTTCTGATGAAACGGAAGTGAAGTCGTCCCGACGATCGCAAGAAAACTTTTCCGCGCACAGCAAATTATGAAACGTGTCGTCCCGACACAAGTTATAATTTTTCTCATCCCGAGAAAGTGTCATCCTGACACATGCGATTATTCTCATCCCGAGAACTGTCCATCATTGTGTTCCAGACATCTGTCCTCAAAGATGAACCAGCGTCTGCCATCTTCGCTTCCTTGATGTCCAAAGGAGTATTCCAGTATTCAGTTTTAAATCCTAACTCGTATGGGACGTCGACCCCTGTACTGAGTATAATTTATTATTTGTGCATCTCCAGCAAAATCTGCATTTAAATCCATAAAAGAAATGTGTGTGTGTTTTCAAATTTACAGCATGGAAAAATTCATCAGTTTTGTTTTGGTGGAGTATTTTTTAGTTATATTAACGTGCCGTTTGAAGCAACACTAGGGCTATTTCGGGACTGACCTCGTAATTTTTTCGTCAGATGACGAGGACGACACCTGAGCTGGCACCCCTCTCTCCACACCACACCACACTACACCAGCGGGAGGACGTGTAGTCAGGACGGATATAACGTGCAACAGACCCCCTTACACGACGGTTCTTCGGTGGAATCGGTTCTCGAACCTGAAACCCTCCGGTTCCGAAGCCGAGACCTTACCACCAGACCACCGCGGCCCTTGTTTTGGTGAAGACGATCCAAGGATTAGATAAGTAGTTTTGTTTTATTTCTGAAAATAACAGAGTTATAAAATAATTTGTTTTATTCTAATTTAGAAAATATATAGAATATTTGAAATATTTAGAAATAGAATGAACTTTGTAAAATAACTTTTGTTTTACGAAACCGTTCTGTAAGTAACAGAAGCAAGTATTTATGTTCGGATCACTTTTATTCTGTTAACACTTTTCTTGATAAGTTTATTGCAAATATTTTGTGAGTATTCATGTTGTAATGAGATATCTTTTTGAAACCTATGAAAGCTTTGTTTATGGGCTTCATTTCTGAACTCCATCAAAACATAATTTTGTTTTATTGAATCCTTTCGTTTTGAGACGAAACAGAAAAATTATTGCTTTGCTTTGTGTTTTTTTTTTTTTTTACTTGACATATCCGGTGATCTATTATTCTTTTTGTGTTTTTATACTGCATTTAATATTTAAGAATAGACTATTAATCAATTTTGTTTTATTCCTTTTATTAACGGAAGTTTTCTGGAAAAAAAAGAGGGAAAAAGGAAATTAGATGAAAGTATTCTTTTTTTCTTTTCTCTCAGAATAGGAAAAGTTCCAAGAAAAGAAATTGATTTATTGATATGTTTATTAATTGTTTTATAGTATTTGAAATATACCATCTGTGTCCTTTTTTTATTCAATAAGAATACTTCTTAACTTAAATATTACTTGGCATTATTCTGAAAATCGTATTTTCTGTTTTATTTTAATGATAATGTTTACATTTTTTATTCTTTTGAAATTTGAGTATATGATTTAGATATGATGATTATGATATGAGTATATGATTTGATATATTATTATTTTGAGAAATTCCATAATGTATATCTCAAACATAATTTTGTTTTACAAATGTTAATTGTGAATTTTTTTTATATATTTTTGCATATTGAAAAGTGAATTATAAATTGTGTATCAGTAAAATGTTAATATCGATTATTTTTTTTAACGTAATTGCAAATTTTATTGTCAGTATTTTGAATTTAAAGTGAACTTTTGGGGAAATTGACTTTTATTTGAACATTTTTTCAACTGACTGTGCTTAGAGAAAAAATAACTTTTTATTTGGTTTGTGTAAAGATAAACGTTCAATATGGCATTTATGTCTAAAGGCAGTAAACAAGATTTAATAAAACTTGCCACAGAACTTGGTGAGGAGGTGGAAGTTGATCTTAAAGTGATTGAATTACGCGAATTAATATTGAAAACGTCGGTTTATAAAGAAGATTTAAACTTTGTAAAAGATATCCTAGAAAACATAACTGAAAGGTTAAAACGTGAGGAACGAGAGCGTGTCGCTGGTGAAAAAGAAAGAATAGAACGGGACAGAGCTTACGAGTTGGAGAAACTCCGTCTGCAAATGGAATCTCAGAAGTTGGGGCAGACTCCTAGTCTTGAACTTTTGCCTGCAGACCAACAAGCTACATTTAACTTGAAAAAGTTACTCCCTGACTTTGACCCGTAGGATGGGGACATGACACTATTCTTAAATCTATTCGAACGTCAAATGAAAAGTCTAAAAATAGGTAAACAGAACTGGGTTGCTCATCTTCTAGGGCTACTACCCAATAGTGTGGCACAGCTCATCGCAAGAGAACCAGAACAGGAAGCACATAACTTTGATCATATTAGATCCATGTTACTTCAACGGTTTAAATTAAGCTCTGAGAGGATGCGACAACTCTTTACAACTCACAAGAAAAAACCTGAAAGCGCATGGAAAGACTTCCATTTTGAACTGCGTAGCTATTTTGAAGCATGGCTAGCAGAATTGAACATAACAAAGATTGAAGAATTAAAAGATCTAATGATCTTGGATCAAATGAAGAAACGAGTTCTTCCCGAAGTCAAGAACCATTTTATTGATGTATGGAGTGAATGGGTTACCCCAAATGATCTAGTGGGGAAACTGGATAGTTATGACAACTTACACTCTGTAAACCTAAAGCTTGCCTCAAAACCACATGAAACAAAAGATATTTACCCAAAAAGAAATCAATATAAATCAACCCGATTTGAACAGAGATGATAGATAGGGTCTGCCGTGGATTCCCAGTCAAAGTAGGGGGAATCCCGGGGTCCCCAGTCAAAGTAGGCGGGATCCCAGCTACAAAGACAGGCCCCCTCTGTCATGCTATGGTTGTGGAGAGCCAGGAGTTGTAAAGGAAAAATGTTCGAAATGTAATCCTATGGTTCAAGGAGACCGCACTCAACCTCCAATCCTTAATCACATGAACTTTTATAGTATCTTAATGGAAAGCCAGCCATCAAGCATTATTGAAATTACGATTTATGGTTCCCAAGCAGCAGTGTGTGCCGACTCTGGAGCTACACATTCGGTTGCCGGAGAAAAACTATACCATTTCCTCAAGAATAATGGACGAAGATTCGAAAATAGTGCTGTTGGTATGGCTGTAGCCGACGTTCATGTACAAAAAACAGATATACTCACAACGACTTTAGATATTGGTGTGGCAGGAAAAGTTATCCCCACGAAACTTATAGTCTTGAAGAATTCCAAGAGAAACCGAACTCTTCTGGGTACAGATTTTCTGAGAGTCGCAGGTATCGTCCTGGATCTTCAGAAAGGACTTTGGTATTTCTCAGAGACTCCTCACCAATCGTTTAACTTTATTGAAACTTCGGCTGATATTAAGTCTCTCCTGGTTGTACTTGTTGCATCCCATCCCTGTCAACTTCGAGAAAATGAGGGTACCCATCTCTCGGGCAAACAACGGACGAAATTCAATTCCCTGCTCAAAAGGTACGAGAAATGTTTCCAACCAGGGGGAGAACCAACTCCTTTCATCGAGCATCGAATCAATGCTGGTGATCATCTCCCAGTCGCCGTACCACCGTATAGGATGTCTCCAACTAAAAAAGAAACATTGAAACAAGACAGAAGGAAGATATATTACGACAAAAACAGGAAGCAATTATTTTATTCTCAGGGTGATAAGGTTTGGGTAACATCACATCCCATTAGTAACAAATTTAAACGTAAAACGTTGAAATTTGCACCACGTCAAAATGGTCCATACATCATATTAACGCAGCGTTCTCCAATTACCTAAGAAATTGCTAGCCCAAATGATCCATCCACCTCCTTAGGAACATATCATACCTCAGCTCTACGCTCGTACAGTCGAAGCATGGAAGCGGATACACCACTGCATCCGATTCTCAAAAGAGGCCGACCACCAAAACTTAATTCCCTTTCCTCAGGAACAAATAGACTTGCAGACAATTCAAATTCTGCCTCCTTGCCGGGACATCGTCAGAGTCAGAGGGGGAGGATGTAGCAGTTGCATTACTCTTATCTTCTCTTTTGGATACTAGATGGCAATGCCTGATTAGGCCATTCCATATGTCATCCCATAGTGCTTTGCGATTGTAATTAGAACGAGATGTGATGCTGAACTGTGAAGTCGCGGGCGTGAATATCTTGTCTTTGTGTTAGTGTATGTTTAAGGTGTGAATGTGATTATTAAAGAAATATTTCCAACAACATTCGTCCTGTTGCTTCCTGCACAGATCATAATAATCTACATACCACCACACTTCTCTATTATCTTAAAACTCAAAAACCTACCTTTTCAATGATATTAGTTTCATTTCTGTATAATTTTTTTAAAATATTTTTTGAATTTTATTTCATTCAGATTCTGCAACAAATGTATTTAATGTTATGATGAAATTCCATGAAAACGTCCAATTGCATGGTTTGCGAACAAGCTGGTCAAAAAGGCAGATGATTTTTGAAATTCCATTTTAGTACGAGTTATGCAGTAGGACATATTTGTCTCTATTGAAATAAGGAAAATTTAATAAAAATTCCAAATCAGCATCTGCATTTTTTTCCAGTATTTTTGTGCCTGTTCAAATTCGTGCATTGGAAAACAGAGTACTACTCTAAAAGTATTGCTCCATGATTTCATATGTATCATAATGATTGATTTTTTCAGACAAAAGAAATTAAATTTCCAGCCGAGAAACTAATTTACCCTATCCTGAATGTTTAACGGAAAATGCTTCATGAGCATGATGGTGCCATTGGAAAAGTCTTTAACGCATAATAATTGAAAAATAAATGATTGGAAGACTATTTATAAGCAATTCCCAACGATATCCAATTATTATTTTTCATTGAACCTGAATTTTTCGAAGAAATAATTTGAAAGTCAATATAAAATTTTCAGCAGATGTATCTCTTTTGTATTATGTATAGTAAAATGAAATTCTTTAAAAAAATTGAGATTTAAAGTTTAAAAATATTTTTCTAAATTTGCATTCCATTTATTATTTTTTTTCTCTAGACTTATTTTTCTATCTTAAAGTTCTACAGCTTATTTCAGAGGCTTTTAAACACCTATAATACTTGAATTTAAACTTTTCTACTCAGTTTAATAGTCTTTTAATAGTTTCAGCTCATCTTTATACTTCTCTCTAATTCGATCGATATCCAGGAGCAAATATAGTGATTGATCTTGGATATCTAATCAAACAACTAACAGCAATAAAATTGCTGTTATATATCATTTCCATGACAAAGTACAATTCAATTGGACAAACAAGAATACTCACACCAGAGACCTCTTTACGCGCTGTTTGATACTCCTTAGAGCACTAACATGTTTTTATCACATTCGAAGCACTACTTAGTTGACACTAAAAGTATGAGAGATGGTATTTGATTTGGCTCTCCCCTACATTATTTGACAATTTTAGTCACAAATTTATGGCACTCTGAAATTTTCTTACAAAGTTCAAAGGTTTGCGAACTAAAAATGATTTTTTAAAACTCTATTCAGCAAGAGTTCCAGTTAAGTCATGCAGATTAAAGAAATCAGCGGGAGTTGTCACCTTAAGACATTCTGGCATATATTCGAAAAAAAGATATTATCTCCTATTCTTTCCACATAACATTGCGAACTTATTGTAAGATCGGGAAAAACACGAGTGCTCAGATTTTTATTTTAAAAGACATGACAGATGAAAACTTCGTAGTAAAGAAAAACGGTACTATTGCATTCATTATATTGTCATCTTAAAACGATAATAAGGAAAGAACTTAATATAATTGATTGATTGACAGAATGACGAGACAGTTTTTAGCGATTAATCTAATACAAAATCGACTTTATCATATACATATATACCAGAAATCCAATTTTGTATTTTAGATGCTTATTTTACGACAGACAGAAATCAAAATTTGATACAGAAATATAAATGCTTCCACAAGATCGCATACCAAATTTTATTGATTTAAGTTCGTTAAATTAGCGCATTTACATGCATTCGTAGATGCAGACTGACAGACGGTCAATTCTTTGAGAGATTTGGTTCGAACTGTGATAGGAATTTACACTCCAGATGCTAAAAGTATGAATTAAATTTACATTACCTAAATTTTTAAGCTTTTGAATAATCATAAGCATGTGAAATGAAATACAAAGCTTTGATGAATGGATTTGGTTCTAAATGTGATTCTACATTTTAGATACTAAATTTGTGTATTAAATTTTACCCAATTAGCTCTTTGCGTTTTATAACAATTAATTCCATTTTACTGAACAGCTGGATTTCCTCTGAATTATTTCGTTCAAAATTTGACAGAAATATAGAAACTGGATACAAAGACCATTCACCATATTTCATACACCAAAATAAAAAATTATTAGAATTATAATATTCACAGACAGAAGTAACTCCCAAAGTGTGTTTTTTAATTTCAAGAAAGTCTGAAACGTAAAGATTCATCAAAATCTAGAGTTCGACATTTGCGATGCTCTTTACATACTTCGTACACGAGAAAATAACCAATGAGAATGGTCTCCCAACACTTTCTCGTCTACTCTCTAATAAACTCACCATGCCAAAGAACGCCTTACATGGCACTGACGTGCAATAGTCAAGAAATATTAAATTTGGCGTGAATTTAGCATTTTGGCTGAATCTATCGTGTCATGCTTGGCGAGTGTTTTGGCGATTAATCCTGGCATGCATTAATAGCATCTGAAAATCAAATTTGTGTTTTCGACACGTTTGCTCAATCGATTGAAATAAAAATTTTATACAAAACTGCACTCGTAGTTACAAAATTCTATACCAAAATTCATATATTAAAATTATTGCATTTACCTATTTTTAAAAGTACAAACTGATAGACAATCAAATATTAAAGTGATCTGGTTGAAATTTGACAGCTGTATACATTATCAAATCTTTAAGTGATTTGGTTGAAATTTGACAGCTGTATACATTATAGATATTGTTGTTTCTGATGGCACTTGACATGGACATGTCCTGCTGATCGAACACAGCGATTTAAAGCCGAAAGAGAGCATCTCATAAGTTTTAGTAGCGCCAACTAGGGCCAAGAGTACGATTTTGCTAATTACGCATCACATTCTCTTGCACGGCCCCTTTTTACAAGGGGGGGGGCATTCACACATCTCACAAATAGAACAGATAAAGAACAACCCTGCCCGAACCAGGACTCGAACCCAGAACGCCCAGATCACAGGAAAGACACGCTACTCCTGTGCCAGGACACCGGCTTATCGACATTAAATCTGTGTACCGAATTTTATTTACCTAGCTGTCTTCGTTTTTTTAGTTATCATGTTAACTTATATTCGAAGAACCGAACTTCCTCTCAACAGATTTTACTCAAAATTTAATAGAAATCTGAAAATGTGGTGTAAAGGTCTTATATGAAATTTCAAACGTCTAGTTTAAATTGCTTTAGAGTTATCTTTGTCACAGAGTGATAGACAGACGGACATTTTTCGGAAATCTTTTTTTTTCGAACTCAGGGAGGTCTAAAATGTAAAGATTCGTCAAAATATCGGTTTCGAATTTTTTGACGATTACTATATTTTCTCTATACCACATATACAAGAAAGTAAAATGGGTGCTATATTCTGCTACAAAATAATTAAATCGACAAAATAATTGAATTGAATCAAATTTTATTTTTAAGTGTTCATTTAGTTTTGGTAATAATTGTTGTTTCGAAGCAGGAGTAAAAAAATTGTAATCGATTTTAAATAGTTTTTTTTTAAATATTGCCAAATTTTCTTCAATCGCCCTTGCTGTTGAAAATGTCTTTAAACTTTGATTTAGAGACAATGCTTGCTTATTCGTCAATCGAATTTCTAATAGCCAGGAACAATTCTTTTCTTTCTCGAATAAGAAATATAGAGAGAATATCGAAAAATCAACCGATCTTTATAGGGTGGATCCTAACACAGAAATCCGAATCACACGGAGCTTCTTAAACAATCAGGAACAACTTTTCAGCACTCCAAAATCTCTCTCCGAACTCTCCTTCGAAAACACTTCTTCTCTTTTTTTTTAAAACAATGCATTTTATTTTCATTAGATCTTCGCTTCCGGTTTCTCATTGGTGAATTTGAGTTCCTTATCACCCAATAGCTTCTCAGCAACGCTTCCTTTTTGCTCTAACCCCGACCGAGAGAGTGTCTGTAAGGAACCATCTTTGTGACCGACCGCCTCTTGAACACATGTCAGTTACAAGCAATTTGTAGATAACGCCGGCTGAAATGCACTTGAGTTTGACATTTAATAACAATGGTTGCTGGTAATTGATATGTTTTTGATTATTTGAGGAGTCTCTTCATAAAGGAAAAAAAAAAACGTTTAGCATCTGGATGTTCCGACATTCCTCTCCCTTGAAGCCATGATGGATCTATTTGAAACGACGAGCTATACATCTGTTTTCCAACACCTGGATATAGTAGCAATTGACCATACATAATGACTCTGCTCGTGAAAAGGATCCACATCTGGAAGTCCGGATGCACTTAATTATATGTGGTAAAACGGGAGATGTTACAACACGTAATTAAATTTGGAACCATTTTTCTCAATTGTTTGTCCGTCTTTCGGTCTGTACATTCAAAAGCATGTACACACGACAGATCAAAATCGCAATGACTTATGTACATGAAATCTGGTACGTGATTTTGTGACAACAATTGTAAATCTGTTTAATTTCAATTGCTGGGAAACAACGAGCCCAAGAACACAAATTCGATTTTTTAATACTTATTGCTAAATGCCAAAGATTTATCGTCAAAAACTTCAATAAGATACAGAAAACAGATGCAGTAAAAGTGCTAAATTCTCAACATAGATCAATATTTCGTATTGTTTTTCGTCAATGCCATGCAAATCATTGGTTCAGGAAATTTTTCCAGTAGAGCTTAATTGTTTGGCGAAATAAAGCTGAATTTCCTCACGAATAAAAAATAATTTATACCCCTATCTTGAATAAATGTTCCTTAGAATAATCAAGTTAAATATTGCGACAAGTGAAAAGTTGGTTATAAGAGCATTCCAATAAGTTTGCGCGGTTGGATATCTCTCCACAATAAAAATCTGGATTGTTTTGATTCTTTCCTTTGAAACTAAATTGCTTTCGAAAAATAAAATTACAGATAAGACTACAACAATTCATAAACTCACTTCAAAGTTTCTGAAAGAAATCTTTTCAGGCAATTATCTTATTTCATAGTCAGTATGCGAGCTTATCACCAATCAATCAATAAAAGCTGTCGTTTTCGCAAAAGAAGTGGAAATTCAAAACACATTTTACTCTTTATCTAATCGCTTTAGACTAACCTTCTTTGATTATTCAATCCTCATTTTTGTCGATAAAATTATTTAAAACGATGAATGAATTTATTTGAGCCGAATATGAAAAAAATGACAAATTTATCGACAGCAGATATGGCACTGACAACACTGATTCTATATTGAAGACAAAAGAACATTGTTTCCTATCGGTAAAAGTGGTTGAGCCCCATCAGAAAAGGTTTACCTTTTATTTTCCAAAATATTTGTCAATCTCCATTTCTACAACTTTATCGAACTACAATAGCTTTGAATAATCGGTATTCAAATTGTAAATATCTTAATATTGCCACCCATAATTTAATAAACTTGCCAGAACAAATGTATATCAATTTATGAGATTTATCAATGGATTTAAATAAAAAGAATATTTAATTGAAAGAACAACAGGAGTAGTCTTTCCAAAACTTTCGCACATACTCTCTTATAAACCTGTAATGCCAGAAAATGTCTTACATGGCATTGGTGTACTATAGTTAAGAAATATTAACTCTTGGTGCGAATTTAGAACTCTTACTGACTTTATCGTGTTATACTTGGCGAGTTATTGGCATGCAGTTAATAGTATCCGAAAATCAAATTGGTGCTTTAGACACATTTTTCTCAATCGATTAAAACACAGATCTATAGATTAAAACGAAGATCTGACACAAAACTACACTTGTAGTCACAAAATCCCATACCTAATTTGATATATTTAATAGTATCGTTTGAGTTTTTGAATTATCGCGTTTACGTGGTTTTGACAGTACAGAACGATAAGCAGACAATATGTTGCAAGTTTTGGTCCAAATTTTGACAGATCTACACTATTGATGTTAAAACTATATACCGAATTTTATCCATTTATCTCTCTTTGTTTTGCAATTTTTGTGTTAACTTATATTCGAACAGCCGGACACACGGACTTCCTCTGAACGGATTTTGCTCAAAATTGGACAGAAGTTTACAAATTCGGTGCAAAGACTGTATACCAAATTTCAATTATTTATTTCAAAGCGTTTTTTAGTAGTCTTGGTCATAGACAGAATAACAGACAATTTCTAAAAATGGTTTTTTTTTAGTTCACAGAGGTCTAAAACGTGGAGATTTGTGAAAATCTGGAGTTCGAATTTTTTTCGATTACTATATTTTCCCTATACTACGTATACGAGAAAGTAAGAATACTCAGATCACAGAATTTGCTACGGAAGAAAATTTTAAATAACTCAACCCAACATTTCATATTTCTTTCTTTAATCTCAAGCTCTTGCCATCAAAACTCCTCTTACCACTTTTACTCATGCCCTCAAGTATTTTTATATCAATTAACTGTAACCTTCTGGCCTTTTAGAGAATTATAGTCTTTGCTGCTTTACATCTCTTACTGTTTGCTTTAAATTCATAAATAACAAGGAAGAAAAGAATAAGTTCCTTCGCACTAATTTTATCATTACAAAATTATATAAAACTCTTTTACAAACGCATTGGCCCATATGGAATGACCGAAATTAATGAAAAATGGAATCTATAAATTACTTCGCATTAAAAGTATTCTGTAATGAATGGTTTATTATTTTTCAGGCGTTCTTTATGGAAGACTGTTTTAAGCTAGAATAACATATACGAAACATAGTTACGTTTGAAGTCGTAAATACTCAGCAGGAAAAAGATTTTAATTTAATTAATTTTTATACTAACTATAAATTAATTTTTAATTAATTATAAATTAAATGTTTTTATCAGTAACTGTTGAACATATATCATACAAAAAATCATTTGTATCCCATTTTGTAATTCAGAAATTTACTTTTTCAGTTGTAATAATTTTATTTCTACACACATTTTTTTATAATAAATTTTCCAAAATTTATTATAAAACAACTGACGCAGAAAAATTTTACCGTTCATTCAATATTGAAATGCTGTTATCTGTTTAATTGTATAGTCAGTTTTTACAGTAACGCTTTTAATCAAAAACATAAGTAAATTTACATTTCAATTTATTTAATTAATTTCTATTTATCAAATCAAAAATATTTATTTTTAAAGACATGCTAATGGGTTTTTTTGACAAGCAGAAGTATCTAACATTTTGTATTATTTTGATATAATTTTATGAGTTTGTAATCTTTGTTTTGGCAACGAATAGAGAAAAAGTATTGCAAATCGCAGACGATAAAATAAGTAATAATGTGTTGTAAAATGTTATTATACTATAATACTTCACATCCGATTTTCGAATTCTTTCAATTTCATTCTTTATTATACAACAAAATTTTTTATTTTATTTATTAATTGCATTTTATGTAAATTTATTTATTTAATTTATTAATAAATAAAAAAATTTAATTTTTAAACATAAATAAACAGAAATTTTGTTTTATTTAGATAATTATTCATGTTATTAATGTAATTTTATTTTCTGTTTGTTATTAATTATTCATGGTAGTAACTATACATTTTATTGCATTTTAGATATAACCTTTATATTTTATTGTATATAAAATATAAATATAAAATTTTATTGTACAAGATTGTTGAAATTAAACTTACCTAACTTACAGACCTGAACAAGATATGTTGTAATGAAATGAAATTTGGATGAAAGACCCTTCAAAGTTCTTCAATAAATCTCCCATATATGACCTAAAAGTCTGTCGTCCAAATTTCAAGTTATTATGATCTATTCAAGGTTCTGGACAGCTGTATGAGTTGAGGAAATTTAATTTCAACAGCCCTATAAATTAGACACTTTGCATCTAACAAAGAATGGTTTCAACCTTTTAATCTGATATCTGTTCAGTTCAAACACATAAAATAGATCTCTGCCGGAAAAATTCAATGATTAGCAATATTTTCAAATTAATTCATTCAAATTATGAACTATTATGCACTCATTTCAAAATAATGCTCATCATAATAATATTCAACTGATTCAAAACCTCACAGGGAGAAAGTTCGTACTCATGATGAAAATGAATTACATGGGTCCAAACAATCCATTGTCAAAAGCCAATGTAAAATAGGAATTTTTATTAATTAATCTATTTTAATTGCAAATAATTACAAATTTAATTATTATTTGTTAATTACAAATAACAATTTTATTAACTATTTGTTAATTATTTTTATTAATTCTCTGTTTTATTAATTACACAAGTCTGCGATGGAAATATTTCCTGAAAACTAATTGCTGTTTCTGGTGTATTTTTAGACGCTAATTTCAGAAAAAATAACCAAAAAAATTCCATCAGGTACAGTTTTTTCATATTATGAAATTTTCGGATTTCACTCTTCATGCGTTTATGAATATACAATTAACTTTGAGATGTGCATTCTAAATATATAAATTATTATAAAAGTAATTTTTTCACACAAACGTTTTACTTATTACTTTATTTTGCTTCCTAGAAATGTATTTACATGATATATAAAGTAATGTTGTTGTTTTTTAATTTTCAAATGCAGTTTGCAAAACAAAACTGTTACATAATGGATAAAACCGAATGAAACATTTGAAATTAGCATACCAAAAACATAAAAGTCAATTGCTACTTTGCCAAAAATATTTATTCATTGATTTGAAGACTTGTATTATCAAAAATTGTCTGTTGTGTCATTTGTTCTCTTATTATTTGCTTTGTTTGGACATTAGTTACATGTCATATCATTAGTTCTCTCATGGCTGTTACAGTAAAACAAAATTCAAAACATTCGTTTTTGTTATGATTCTATGATTACATCCTCACAATTTCCTTCATTTTATTTTAAAATTTAAAACTATAAATTGATTTCTCTGAAAATCTAGCATAGAATTTCGTTGATTCCTTTTTCGCTGGAGAAAAATTCCTAGATTTTCTTTTTATGAACGAAATAGCAGTTTTCTGATATTGAAATATTCTGTTGTGACTTATGGCAATTTACAAGTCCGCTGACATGAAATATTCTTAAACACGTTATAATGTTACACATCATTTATGAGTTGTTCAAATAGTCATCAAAATATTTTTCACTTTCTAATGTAGGAAGAATAAGTAGAGAAAAAATTGCAGACGTCAGAAAATTCTTCTTCGGTATTTCGTAGAATCTTCACTTTTCAGACATCTCTGAGTCTGAAAAAATCAGGATTGAAATTACGTTTTTTTTTTTTTTTTTTTTTTGGCGATCTAAAATTAAATTTTATAGCTTGAATTATCAGAAAACATCAATATTTCGATCGAATCCGAGGATCGACAGCTTTCTGGACGGTTCAAAGTCGATCTTTCAAGATCATTTCAATGGGATCCCTATCTCCCGATGCCATTATTGTTTTCACCAAAGAAACTAGAACCAACCACCATTCCGGAAACTTCTCATTCCCAATCAGGCTGATTTCCAAAATAAAAGCAATGTGTACAATTTCGTTATTAGTAAAGAGAATCAAAAAGATACTTTTTTTACCTATTACGGTTTTTTTAAAGCAAGTAATTATTTTCAAATAACTTTCAATTTTTTTTTAAATAACCGAAATGTTCATTAAGATTTAAAAAAAAGAAAGTATATGGCATACGCGTAATGTAGATTAAGAATGGAAAGAAGAAGGTTTATGGCATAACGAAATGTTGATGGATAATGGAAATGAGAAAGATTACAGTGGAATCGAAACAGTAATTAAGAATTATAATAAAAAAGCTGACAGAACAATCAGAACATTCTTTAGGAATGTAAGTAAAAATGCTTAAAGAACAACTGAAATACCCATTAAGCGTGGAAAATATTCAAGAAATTGACCGTTTCTTCCAACTACAACAAGCAGCGGAAAGACAAGTTCAAATCCGCAACAATAACTGTAATATTTAAGGTTTTTTTTTTTTTTTTTTTTTTTGTCAGTTAAGTTCCGTATTACGCAATAGGCGTGAAAAAAAACCAATTTACCAACCAACAACCAATCTGAATACAATTTTTGTTCAGTAAATTTTATGATGGAGATTTTCCCCATCATGCAAAGAAGGGTTAAGAATGGAATTAGGAAAATTTAAGGAGTCTCGGGACTCTTAAACTTCACATTTTTCGATTTTTTTTTTTTTTTTTGAAAAAAATATATGTTAGAGACCCATTTTTTCTGAACATTTTGGCACCAAAATTTTAACGATGCTATCAAACTTCAAAAGTTATCGAGGAAATACTAAAACTACTGATTAAATTTAAACAGAGAATTCTGCCAGATTGTCAAAAGGCATAACCGCATCAACCGAAAAAACCGCAGCATTCTTTGATGCACATGAGGACAAAAAACTTAAAAGTTCAAAAGAAATGGAACAATTGAACCTAACTAAAGGGAGTGCCTATGATTGTGGGATTTTCATAATTTGCATTACTTTTTAAAAAATCTTTTTTCACTATTTTTTTTTTCATTTTAAAGTCATTTTTCTCAAAACAAAAAATGAAGCTTGTACACAGGGGCTCTCAAAAACTGCATTTCCTACTAAATTTCCTATAACATTTCATGCACATGCTCAAAGTAGTTCCTCTGTGACTTATGTACCAAATTTTAGAGAAACTATTCACAGAAAAAAAATTTCTTGAATTAAATTAAATTTTTCTTAAAATCTCCTGGTTTCTTTTTAATAATTGTATTTAAAAAAATCATTTTTAATAGAAGTTTTATAAGATAAAAGTAACAATTAAGCTAACTAAAGACTGTTCTTATATTTCTGGAGCTTTTAAATTTGCATAATTTTATTCGAATTCTTTTTTTACTATTTTTCAACTTTAATGACATTTTCTCAAAATGGGAAAGCTTTGTAGAAACTGATGGAAAATATTTTGACTGATATATATTCTGCCAAATTTTCTCAATGAATGCCTTTTTAAAGTGAAAAAAAAATATCAAAATACATGCAAACTCCTAATAAATTTCCTCAGAGGATTCGAAAACGTTTTTCCCATTTTCATATTTTTCATTGTTATTTTATTTAATTTACGTCCTTTTTAGGGTGGGTTAATGTTTCTTATTGCACTTAGACAAGCCAGCTGCTACGAAGACAGCTATTTAAGCTGGCAGGAGATGCATCTCTTATTTTAATAGCGCCAACTAGGGTCAAGAATACGACTTTGCCACTCACGCATCACTCGTTCACTTGCACAAACCGTTTTTACAGGAGCGCCCATTCACATAACTCACAGATGGAACAGAGGAAGAACTACCCTGCCCGAACCGGGACTCGAACCCAGTACGCCCAGATCACGGGGAAGAAGCGCTACTCCTATGCAGGATGCCGGCTCATACTTTTTTAAATAACTGTATTTAAAAAAAATTTAAAGTTTTTTTTAAAAAGTATGTATAACCTTAAAACTGAACATTTTTCTGCAAATTAATAATAATTTTGTAAATTTTGGTCAATTTCTAAATTTAGAATTCTGCGCGGAGTAAAATATTGATTTTTAAGATTTTGAAAAAAATATCCAATTTATATTTTATTATAATTGTTTTCCTGAAATTATATGATAACTTTAAAAACAATGTAATTTTAAATGAATATTCTATGGTTAAGTTTTCGGATTTCACAATAGTTTCATTTGGAAATTAGATAGTAAGGAAAAAGGATGGGTTTTTTTTCCTTCCATGGGTAATTGTTAAGAATCCTGAGATGTCTTTAAAAATATAAATAGTAACTTTAAAAAAAAAGTGTATTATTGAAAGCACAAGGATGCTAATATTATTAGTCTCGCCTGTATCTACTTTTCTTAAAAATCAGTTTATTTATTGATTTATTGCACATAATATGTAGCGTGATGTCTTGATTTCCCAATTCATGACAGATTCGAATATTGCGTGATATGCATAAACTTGTGCCAAAAAGCTCTTATAAATTATAACATAGCCTCTTTTAGAAGTAAACAGATGCTCTTCTATAAAAATAATCAATATGTTTTAGAACATGATTTTGTATGGTTTCTTCAATAATTGGCTTTTTTCACAAGGAATATAATTTCCAATATTTTAAAAGACCATTATAAAGTTCTTAGCATAGCTTAATGCAAAAATAACGTGCAAATTGTCGCAGGATTTGGAGAATACATTCATGCAAGAAAAAAAAGGATCGGAAAAATAAAAAAATAAAAAATAAAAGCTGAAGATAAAATTTTGATAAAAATCATCAATAAATATAATAAACTTCTCAATATGGATGCAAAATGTTAAGTATTAACAGTATTGTAAACTTTGAAAAATTTTCCAATCTTTCTTCGTGAAATATTGTGCCTGTTTTTTGAGAATTATTGAACTTTTCAGATTCAATCTTTTCAAAAAGATCTGATATTTCTAGTGATAAAGAATATTTTTGGAGTTTAAACAAAAGTTACTAAGTCCAGAACTGTCGTTTTGAAACTTAAATTTAATCCAGAAAAAAAAATGAAAAAAAATTATTTTGCACATTTTTTTTTGGTTTTACGATTTATTTACTGATGTTAATTAATTGGAAAATTTAATTTACTACAGTAATTCTTCAAGTAATTGTTTTTTATGGGATTAGGGACTTCTTTATTTAAATGCTAATGTGATGCAATTAAAAAATTCTAAAATTTACAGTAAACACCACATAATAAATATATGTTAAAAGAAGGGACCATTTATGATCTGAAACCAAAAAAAAAATATGAAAATGGGTAGAATAAGAGTTGTGAAATTGGTTCTCTCCGTAAAGTGATATTAATAAAAAAATTAAATTAAAATTAAAGATAATGCTTGATCACGGATTTCTTTATAACAGTTCTTGCAAAGAATTAAATTAAAATTCAAGATAATTCTTGATAACGAATTTCTTTATTAGAGTTCTTGCAGAGAATTAAATTAAAATCCAAGATAATTCTTGATAACGCTTTTCTTTATTAGAGTTCTTGCAGAAGATAAATTAAAAGAAACCTTCAAAATGAACATATTAGTAACAGTAGCGCACATGCGCTGAATGACAAAAATTTTAGAAGTATCATTAATTCAAATTTTGGTTCATTGCTGAACCACATAAATTGTTTTCTCTACTAAAACCAGAGGGAGTGGTCTCCTCAAAACGTTCTCGCATACTCTCTAATAAACTTGCATGACAGACAATTCCTTACATGGCATTGGCGTACAACAGTTACGAAATAAACATTTTTGGCTTAAATTTAGCATTTTTGCTTACTCTATCGTGCCATCCATGGCTACTTATTTGGCGAATAATCCCTGGCATTAGGTTCCGAAAATCGAATTTCAGTTTCAACTGACTGAAACAAAAATTTAACACAAAACTATATTTAAAGTCACAAAATCACATACCAAATTTGATATATTTATACCATTGCGTTCTTGAAATATCGCGTTTAAATGTCTCTAAAAGTACAGACTGGTAGATAGCCAATCCATGCTTGAATTTGGCTCAAAATTTGACAGGCTTCTACACTATAGATTTTTTTTTGTTCCTAATTTTATCTATCTTGATTTCTTCGGTTCGTAATTGTCGTGTTGACTTATATTCAAATGTCCGAGTAGACAGATTTCTTCAGAACGGATTTTGCTCAAACTTTCACAGAATACTACAAATTTGGTACAAGGACAATATACCACATTTCATCTGTCTATCACAAAGTGTTTGTTATTTTTCTTTGTGACAGACAGATGGTCATTTTCTAAAAATGTGTTTTTAGAGCTCAGGGAGATCTAAAACGTAGAGATTCCTTAAAATCTTGAGTTCCAATATTTTGACGATTGCTATACTTTCTCTATACCACTTATATGAAAAAGTGAAAACAAGTTAAAGATGACATTCATTTCATAATATATCAATGCAACAACTATTCAATATACAATGTAGCCATGATAAAAAAAAGTTTGGTGTATTTAGAAGAAAAAGATGGTGGACTGCGAGAAATTCTTCTACTAAAACGCCTGTTTTATTTACATCTCTATAATCTCGGACACATTGTGAGTGTCTCAAGAAGAGCCATTTTTATACTAGGATATTGAGAAAAATTTTAAGCTCCTATAGGATTTCTAAACTGTTTGAGTAAGATGAAGAATAGGAGTAAATTTTTGTCAGCAGGCCTTTATCTATTTGAATTTTAATTACCCTAGAATCATCTGTAAATTGAAGGAAAAATGTATTTCGATAGGAAGGGAATGTGATCAAACCTGGTTTTTGGCTGTTGGAAAACTGTTGATGCCATAAAGAGGAAATTCCTGCAATTTTTCCTTTTATGTAGGATTCTCTAGGTACTATAATATTTGAAAAGTGGGTCTTGACCGTTTCAGGCAGGACTGACCCAGCCATTTTTGATTTGGCCAAGTTGATTTGAAGTAAACTTAGACCCAAAAACAGAACATAGAGGACCAATCGAAACTGATGAAAGACCAAAGAAAAGCTTTTATAATTTGGTGAGATAAAAGTGAAATGAACTTTGGGTTGAAGGTATCCTTTTATTCATATTGCTATGTCCCTCGATACTTTGCTATTTCCTTCAGGTACGTGGGAGGGCTGTTACAAGTGGTCAATGTTAATTCTGCATATTTTTATTGCAGTTTTTGAATGATCCTAAACTATTTAGACAGGTCTTAATCTGATGCCCATTGGCACAATGAAATTAGGAATGCTTTGAAGACCAGCAGTTTATCTGGTATTCTTTCCATACATTATGTGATGTAAAAATCATTATATAAGAGTGTTCCAAAAGTTTCTCATCTCGATATGAATTGCCTTATCTGGTTCTGCTTGCGCAAACAAGCAGGCTTTTCTATTAGCTGTCTATGTTATCGGTTTCAGTCGTACTAGAGCTCTTTTACATTACGTTTCGTTTGTGCCACCACAAAAAAGTTCTTTTGTCCATTTGGTGGAATTGGAAAGGCGTAATTTTCTACGAGCTCCTCCCTACAGGTGCAACAAAAAATTCTACGAAATACTGTCATCAACTGGAGCAATTGAAAGCTGGCATAGCAAAAAAAAAATGGCCAGAATTAATGAACCGACGAAGAGTTGTTTTTCATCATGACAACACGAGACCACATATTGCATTGGTCGTAAGATGAAAGCTCTTACAGTTTGATTGGGATGTTTTACCCCACCCTGCATACTCCCCAGATCTCTCTCCATTTGATTGTTACTTCTTTTTGCTCTTAAGAAACTCTCTGCGTGATAAGTGCTTTAAATCCATCAGAGAAATAAAAGCGCACCTAAAGGATTATTTCTTGTTCAAAACGCAACAATTTTGGAAAGAAGGCATCATGAGGCTTCCTGATATATGGAAGAAGGTAACAGAGCAAAAGGGTTCTTGTATAACAAAATAAATAATATCTTAAATCGTAAATATTGTGTATTCATTTCCTATTAGAAATAGGAAAAAAAACTTATGGGACACCCTAATACATGGAAAGCTACTAAAGCAATAAAGACAGACAAATCAATCCTAGAACGTCATACTTGTTTCCTTGCAAGAGGTTTAATTTTACAAAAAAAAAATCTGAGCTATCCTTGAATTACCTAATTAAGCATGGAAAATAGACATTCGCTGTAGATTCTCCGTTTCATTTATTGAATGAAAAATGTTCTTCTGTTTCTAGATTTACCTACTTTAATTTTTGATTCAACTACAGACAGATAAAAATTATGAGATCTATTTAGAAAAATATTGTGCCAGATTCTTATTTCGTTAACAGGCGATTCTTGCATTTTTTTTATTTAAAAGAAAAAGTTGTAGCCTCGTATAATTGTCATTGATAATCTTTTGAGGCATCTTTAATTTTAATAACTTTTATCTTGAGGCATATCAGTCGATTTCTCTACTTTTTAATTCCTTCTTGTTGACTTTTTAGAATTTTGAGTTTAAAAATGAAAATTTCTGCAACAATTAATTGTGAAAATAATCATTTGAGGTTACTTGCTTAATTTTTACCTATGCTAATAACAACAAAGTGTTGGCAACAACATGTTTCATTAAATTGTGTTAGAATTTGTAAGGTATTAGAACGTTCTTTTCTTGGATATAAAACATGCATACTGAAAGCGCGCAAGGCAATCGAAATTAACGAATTACCAACGTTTTGAATACTGTAAGAAGAAAAAAATAGTCGTTCAGCTTTCAAATCTTCCTGCAATTTATTTTAGAACCTAAAAAAAATAAATTAAATATCGTATGCATAACTTGTTACTCATAGTTCCCTCATTAAAGTAATTGGAAGCATCAAATTAAACAGATACTGAAATCATATTTTTTAATAGCTTTACTCCTGTTCTTTTTATCATGTATATAAGCATTCGAAATGGAATTTAATGACACCATAATACCATTAAAAATTTAAGAGTCTAGGCAAATTGCAGATTGTCTTAAGTTCAAATTTCACATTATCTTTCCAAATAGAGGAATTCCATTTTCTGATTCCACATGTAAGCAACACATATAATAAGTAGATCTATTCTTCCTTAGTTTTCAGAAATGCAAGAAAGTCATGGGATTAAATATTCGATGGAACAATAAAATGATTCAAATATCATTTTAAAAATTTAATTTTTTATTAAAAATATAGCTGAAAATATTTTTAAAAATTGATAAAAGTTAGTGAATATTTAAAAAAAAGCACTAAATTTGTATCATTAAAAATATGTGCAACTTTTGTTACTGCAAAAATATGTTTTGTGCAATTATAATTTCATGGAAAAATGCCATGATGTCGCTTAGTTTTTAATTAATTAAAATTTTAGAAATAAACCGCATTTTATCCATCTAAGTATGTCTGTGTCAACTTTAGTAGCTGTAAACCAGATGATCTGTCTTATTGAGCGTCACACACACACACACACACACACACACACACACACACACACACACAC